>UZAF01017817.1:20209-41069 GCA_900617895.1 Haemonchus placei
TATTTATGAATGTTCTGGTTGTTCTGCACTTGATCGGTCAGTCAGTCGGTCTTCAGAGGAGTCAGCCTCGGCCAGTATCGACAAGCTCAAAAACGGTCCAATATCTGAATAATAGCAACGGCGGACGGCATTGTGTTCGTATACGTTGTTGTTGGTCGACTAGACAGCCACTACTACATAGTAAAGTGTTGTAGCCGACCGACGAGCCGAGTAAGCCATGTAAAAGACAATCAAATCACAAAACGATGGATCCGAATACCCTTTCTAAGCCTATCTGAGAACATCTTATACCAGCATTTTGATAGGTAGAAGTTTTGAGAACTGTTAAAAGTAAGGGTAAATTCAAAGTTGTATTCATAGGCTATGCTCAAAAAGACACCGGATGTATCCGGATGTACCTCTTTCAAAGAAGACATAAAAGAAAGAAAAAGAAAATTTTCGGTGAATAAGGTTGACTCCGTTGACTTTAGGAAATCAGCTGAAATGAAATTCACTAAAAAAGCAATAAGTAAGTCCATGCTGCGGTAAAAAAGGTAAAGCGTTAGGTAGTAGAAGAACGAACTGAGTTGTTCGCTAAGTTCGGGACCAAGGCTTTCATAGACCTTTCAGACTTTTGTTCCTCCAAGACTAGCCACTGGGTAACTGGGTATATAGGGAAAATCACAAAAAAATCGGTTAGGACATCTGCTGTTCAATTTAATAAGTTCCGCCCAGTACTTTCAACAGTTTCATGAGCCCTCGACGTGAAACTCTTGAAAATCATCTCCTACTTCTGCATTAACATTGAGTGTTTTGCTCTGCCTTGAGCTCTACCGTAAAAAAGGACAACACTTTATGGCTTTAGTCGTTTCGGCTTATAAGATGCCCTCTTGCATTCGATTTCCATTCAGAATCGTAGGGGCATATTGAATGCGTGCATGGCCTATACAATGACTTGCGATGGTCAGCCGATGTACAAGTCAGAGCTTCCATCCTCCCAGACAAGTCTGGCACCAATTGACCGGCCCCCGAAAAGGTGGAAGGCTTGGTTGGCCTAGCGGATATTAATCTTGGAATCGAAGCCCGCACTATATGTGTGATAGTGCGCTGCTTGCCACTGCACCTCCTCCATGTGGGCTACTTGCCACTGCACCTCCTCCACCTTAGTATAAAAAATACAGCGGTCACAACAAACTGCCCGTAATAAAATGAAAGTCTGACAATAACCGTCAAATATCCAATGATATGACCACCGTCGAATCATTAGCCAAAAGAAATGAAAATACAAACGTCAGTAAAATCAAATTATGGCTGTGTCCTACTAATCATAGCACAGAAANCTTGCCACTGCACCTCCTCCACCTTAGTATAAAAAATACAGCGGTCACAACAAACTGCCCGTAATAAAATGAAAGTCTGACAATAACCGTCAAGTATCAAATGATATGACCAACGTCGAATCATTAGCCAAAAGAATTGAAAATACAAACGTCAGTAAAATCAAATTATGGCTGTGTCCTACTAATCATAGCACAGAAACTGGAACTCCACTCAAAGAGTTTGCGAATTGTATGGGATAGTGGTGATGTGGCGCACTCCCAGTAGGTAAATGAAATGAGATCATCTCATTGCATTTTCATCAGAAAAACAGCTCGATAATGTAACCACTATTAAGGCGTTTCCCTTTTACTCACCCGTACTTTAACTCCATGGCTCACAGAATGGTGTAGGGCCAGTCGAAAACACCTCTACACCATTGTCAACAGTTCTAGTCGGCTTCAGCTCAAAGCTATCAAAGTGCTCGATGTATTGAAGATCTTTAGTGAAAAGAAATATGAGGTTTGTTCAGCTCATATGTTTACGTTTCGCTTCGGCTGTAAACAAAATTTTTGTCAAAGAAGAAGCGATCGACTAAGAACTGGGTCCGAAAGGAAAATCATGATAGGGAATTGAAAGAGGAGCTTGTAGAGCTGCCTGATGAAGTGTCAATGTTCTCGTCCTCCGAATCAAGTTTTATTCCAGTGAATGAGCTCTGGGAATGGGGTGCTTCGGTTTGATTTGGCGAGTTTCAATTCAGCGAAACTGCCGCCTAACATCGTTGCGCCATATCATCTACATACTTGTTTATTGCGCTCTCAAAAGAGTCAAATGATGTGAAACTTGTCCAAGCGGAATAAAGTGAAAATGCCCAGTCAAAGGTACTCGGTAAGGCAATGCGTGAAAGTGTTGAAAAGCTAAGATCCACGGTCAAGCTCCAGGGCAGCTTAGTCAGACCTAGTTGAAGACATCACATAGTGGTGCCAGTTCGCCGTAAATAAAAGAGGCAATACGAATTTTGAGTGTGAGGAATCATGAAACAATTCATGCCGCTAATGATTCCCTTTGACAGTGCAGTACTAAAAAAGAGTTATAGAGATTCGCATCAAAAAAGAAAGTTCTAGGACAATTGTCGGTTCCGAGGAAAAAGACTTCAGGGACCATTTCCCATTCAGAAGAGCTTTCGAATAATGTGCAGCCTCAACCTAAATGTATTCTCATCAAGAACCCTTCTCCACGGCAAGGCTACCTTATCCATTGTAGACCGTATTCAAGCTCCATCTGGTAAGCGTATGGAGCGTATTAGGAACCATCTGGGCCCACGCCACCGAATAGATGCGCATGGAGTCCCTCATAGAAGTAATGAAAGTATGTACCGGAGTCTGGCTAGTACTTGAGGTACTCCACAAGTAGGAAAGAAGTTCAAAATACTATTCAGACGTAAAACGCTTTTCCGTCAAATTATCTTTGCCGTCGTCAAAACATATTTGCTTTCACGGCGGGCCTACGATTCATTCATTTCGAAACATAGAAAAAACTTCACAAAAACCACTCGTCCCCGTTTAGTACTCATAAATAGGAGCTTTGAAGTCGGTGCTCCACAAAAATAACAAAGAAAACCAAGAACATCGTGAAAGGGAGAGGAAGTTTCTGTAAAAAAGACCAGGTGGCATCTGATACGAAGTCCAGTTCTAGACACTCAATCGTCGAACAATTTGCAGTAACTTGGAGTAGGTTAGAATAGATTAAATAACTGTTGATGAAGAGGAAGGAGATCCTTACAAAGGTGCTTGCATGTAGCCCGTAGCCCGCGCCTTCCGAAGTGATCCCCGTGAAAAGTTTTTAGGCCCCACCCCTTTCCTCTCGCGTGCTTTTCCAATGACCGACTGGGCGACATGATCGAATTCGCGGTCTCGAACTATTTTTGACCATTGATATACTCTTGTAAAATGATATTTCCAGATCTCCATGAGAAGAAAGAAGAAGAAGAGAGAAGAGAGAAGAAGAAGAAAGCTAGTGATATGAGAGAGTGAAAAGAAGTAGGGCATGATGGAAGTTATCAGGAAGCTTCAAAGTGCAAGTGGTCGGAGAGGTGGATCATGCAAAGACTGCAAATACGAAATAAAAAGTACTTAATTACCGGCTTCTTAGGCTTTTTCGCCATATCAAACATTGGGTAGCGCCAGAAGTTGACGTTTGGTCTAGCCCCTCGATTCACTAAACAAACTCGAAGGTAGATTCTGTGGGAACCCACAGTTCCAGTACAATCAAAAGATTCCGTTTTATGGCAGTGGAATGTGTAGGCATAAACTCTACAGCTCTGCTTTAGTATCTCCTACGTACGAGAAACGGAATCATACCCTCACCTGTGGAGTCCTTTTCGATTCAAAAGTTTCCAGCTTTCGAAACGAGACAACTCTAACTTGAGGTGGCACCAGCGACTCAAAGAACAGGTGCAGCTCACAGACCATCCCGAGCACGAGGTCCTTCTTAGTGGGGCTCCTGTCATGACTCCCTTGAGTTTAGTAACAAAGCACGAATGAAACGAATCGAACGAGCCCACGACAAACCGAGCCAGCCGAACTAGAGCAAAAAAACCAATCGGAAGCGGCGCTTTATTCCCCGGGTCCTCTCAGACCCGCAGTTGGCGATTGGGCTAGCTGGAAGTTGGGTTAGGGGTAAGCACTAGAAAATCTTCCGATATCGTTCATATCGTCATTTCCAAAACATAATTTAACACAAGTAAATCGCCAGTTATGATTCTTTCGATTTGGGATCAACAATACTATGACAACCAACAATACTGTGATGAACCAACAATATTATGACTGCCACAGGGGTTTTAAGGGGTTGTATTGGTGAAGGGTGGAACTAGGAATGCACTCGCAGGGAATCTCTCAGAAAGGGGGGCTTCAGAGCTAGAAAGGGTCTACTTGCACTATCGAGGTCCGAGCATAAAACGATTATCATTTTCATAATACCGAGATGGGGTCTTTCTTCATTCCTTGGGACGACTGGGCACGGCGTAGGAAGGTGGTGGTAGGGGAGGGGGGAGGGAGCTCATGAGTCATAAGAGAGCAAGCTCTGAAGTACTGCAAAGCCCAACTGAAAAGTCTGATCTAATTTTTTTCAAAACCTGGAACCTCCGAAACGATTTCTAGTGTTTAACACCATTTTGCTTACTTTACTTCTTCACTGCTACTCCAACTCTTCTCCCAGCTTCCCACCGATGAACAAACATTTCAAAGAGGGGTGGATCTGGTGACTTCATCGTTAGAGAATGGTGGTCGCTTCAGCACATTAGTAATTGCATGGGTTCTCAAGCGGGACTATGACTAAGACTTTTGTGAGTTCTATGGAATAGGAATGAATCAATTGGAAAAAGGTCACCAACAGGTTGACCACATTAGAACGTTCACCTAAATTTACTGAACTTTGATGTTGACACATACAGAATCTGGTTTGGGTAAGTTACCTCAAATAATCTTCAGGTAGCTCCTTATCCCTATAGTCAAGCTAATACATCGCAGCATTGGAATGCTAGTTTAAGAACGAGTTTTCATTATCTGTTCATGTGCCCTACTCGACTGAAGCTAACCTTTTTAGGGGCATTGGTTATGCCTCATAGGTGCCACCTTACGCCATAACTGCCACTATAAGGCCAAAAACCATCCTGTATAGAGTGCAATATGGGGCCACAGATCGTATCGTGTGAAAGCCACAACCATAGTGGACGAGTTTCAACAGCATTGTAGAGGCTGCACCATTCACAAAGGGACTAATGTAGGAAGTTCAGACTAATTGTCATAACATATAGCATCAGCGAAAGGCAACTCTAAACAGTTTTGGCTTGGTGTATCTTTGGGTAATTTCAACAACTGAAATCTCGTCCAAATACCCCCCTCTATTTCATTTTCGTCATGGTATCTCGTACGACCTTCACTTCAATGGGAGCCTTATTTTGCGCGAAATCCATCGATGCACTGTACCCAACGAGTTCTTCCACTTTTCGACTTAAATAGGGTACCCAAAATTATCGTGACCTCTGCCTTTGACTTTAAGAAGTACCGTTCATCCATCCGTACAAGTGTTATTGAGTCTTTCCAAGCCTTCAACTTGGGCGACTGAAAGAGATAGGTCAAGCAACTCGGAGAAGAAAAGTGGGGTTGTTTATCCGTCTCAAGAGCAAAGAATTATTCCGAAAATTGATTGATTGATTGATTGAAAAAATTCTGACGGATTCTGTGAGGGGATCTGCTGCCTGACGATTTGATTGCGGTTTCCTACCGATATTACGATTTCCTATCCACTTGCTATAAGCAAGTCAAAGGCTTCTTACAATTTTTCGAAAAAGAAATATTGGCAGTGAGTCAAAGGCAATAAGTCGACTTTTCATTTTCCATTATGATGACAAATAGAAGAACGACGCAGAAAAACTTCAGCAGAAGTCTAGCGTCACTAAAGAAAACTCCCGGCTGCGCCATGCATTTCACTCTCAAGACGAACGGCTCAATTTCACACAAAACAGTTAGATGGTTCAGATGGTATCAAAACAGTGATCTATTCTTTTAGTAGGAACATAGATAGTGCAGTGGGACGTATGAGTAGCGATCACGATCTTCTATACCTTCATAGACGGTCAGTCCCTATCAAATTCGCTCTTCAGACGAGTAAATCGGGAATCGATTGATCATCACAGCTCATAACCTATTGCCACCATTGCACTCCCATTAACTAGCGTATGCATGACTCATTCCAGAAGGAATGGTCAGAGATAGAGGCTTCCAAAGTGTTGGGAAACGCTTAGTTTTGGATCATTCAAGTCCTACGCGGGGACCCTAACTTTTGAGGTACCCAACATCAACAATCAGCTAAGAATTGTCCAAAGCCTGCTTAGCCTCAGCCTCATAAGGAAAGTGAATGTAGGCATGAAGACTGTCGAGAATACAACAAGAATGGTAGAATGCTCACCCATTTGATGGCCATTTTCGCTATGAAGTCAGAATGAAATTGAGTCTCAACAAAGTAGACCTATAGTCGCTCCAGGCTCGTTAATATGAATGTGTACGAGTCAGGATTGGAGCACAGAAAAGTTAGGTTGAATTTGAATGAACTCCATGGGGGGTATTATGCAATTCAGGTGGAAAGGTCGTTAGGAACTCGTCCGAACACAAACGACGTCAACTCAACAACCTCTGCATAAACACCATGGAATGGTTTCTTGAATCACACATGACTAATAATCATCTTCGCTCTCATTCCGAAAAGCTGCAAAACATGCTACTTACTAAACCATGCCTAGAAAGTAAGGATCAATAAATCGCAAGTAATGAAAGATGAAAGGCGATTAATTCGTTCAGCAATCGATCAACTAGTGAATGACACGGTATCGACTCAGTCCCTTAGGGTTTTACGACAGGAACTACAGAACTGCAATACGCCCTGGCTGGTTTTCCTTCTATACTGGTGCATAACGGGGGACAGTTAATGGGCGGATCGAAACCTGCCACAGAAATGACTGCTGATCAGGTGTGGTGAGCGATACTAACGACCTGGGAGATATTTGGGGGAAGAATAACGAATGACTTGACATCGTAGTGGCCAAAATTCTTTTTCATGGAAAGTGGGGTCAAATTCTTCATGAAATTCTGTTAAATTCACTCAGGGCTTTCACATCCGTCTGCCTTTCGAGACGGCTTGATTTTTTACACTGAGCCAAATTTGGTACGGAACTGGTTTAATGGTAAGTGACCTATTGTCACACGCACGGCCACGGGTTCAATCTTGGATCAACTCTTGCCTAAACTCCAACCGAGCCTTCCACGCCTCCAGGGTCATCGCCTGGCCATCACGTTCAATTGTATACGGGCCACATAGGCATTCAATACACAACTGCGATTTCGAACGGAAGCCGAATGCGGGGCGTATCCCTCAGATTGTGTTGAGCCAAATTTAGCGAAATATTCGATTTAGCTTTTGCTTCAATTCTTTTCTATCCGTAAATTGCCAAGGTTACTGGGTCAATATAAATAGAAGAATGACAAAGACGGTTGCTATAACATCACCAGCGCACCGATTGTGCCCGATCGACACAACCTTACAATGCATCCATGAATGGAGACCGTTAGAAAAGCTGGCAAATTCAATCGATATTCGGGATGGATAGCATAAAGGAACTACTGTATTGTTGGTTGTTTTAGTAAATATTAGCTCAGCACAACACGACGTGGTCGATAACCAAAAACGATCGAAAGGAACGAACCAAAAAGGATTTCTGTAAAAGCTCTTCTCTACGTATTACAACTTGGTTATCGGCTATTCTAAAAATAGGTAGACTATCGAAAAGATACCATAGGCTTCTATTGTAGGTAAGCTTCTCAATCCTTATTTCACCCATAAGAGGTCCAGAAAATCTACGGCATCATTACTGTACATTACCATGCACTGAATACATATTGATTAGGAAACATCACCAGAAAACTAAATATTCGACAGGAAAAATGATTGGAGGCCTGAGAGGAAATGTGATTTATGATAACCTGAGGGAGGCTGCAAAAAACTAATGAGTGCCCACTTTGCTCCCAGCGATTCACGCTTCCGTGAGCATTTGAGGTCCTTGTAATGCCAGTATGATGACACCGATGTATAAAGGTAACCCTCAAGAAAATCTGAACATTGGACTGAACAATTTTAAGGATTTGGAAGCAATAGAAGCCGACAGCGTGCTGTTGTAAGGCTAGAAATTTTAATTCGGCTTGTTTTTGAAAGTTACGGTATGGGTACTGCTGTAGAAGCAGAGCTGAGAGGTTAAAGTCCTGAATTGTGGCGAGTGCTTTGGACCAAAGAAATGAGCTGAGCCACAGAACGAGCATCTTTGGAGCTTACAGAACTGACAATGAAGGAAACAACTCCATCTATAGATGTCTTACCTCAAAGTAAGCCTCCAAACAAGCTAATGTGAGTATCAACTAACTGCTATTAATCAGCTCTACCGGGAGAATGTATAAAGATCGCCTCAGATAATTGGCCATCTCTCAAATCTAAATACGTACTAGCTGAAACTTACTAAACTGAACAAGGGAAAAGTCGGAAGGGCACCGAGAAAGTTCAAGAAGCAGTCAGCTCCCATTATAAGCCGCCTCTTGTTTCACTTCAAGGGAAGGGCATGAATCAGCCGGGCAATCGGCAGTGTTCTTTTCACAGTTGCCCTTGCGAAGGGTCTCTTTCAGAGCTTCCGACGCGTGCGTAGTCATCATAGAATATACATTCAAAGGATGAGAGGAAGGGAGCTTTAGGGAAAGTAACAAACTCGATAGATGAAAACAAAGAGAGGACCCAGTCGATTTCCCTGAGTTCATACCTGAGTGGGACAGCCCTCCCGCTCTTCATTCAATTCAGAGCCGAAAGACTACTGCCTGAATCCTGTTGCAAGCTGGTTGAAGCTTCTCAAATTATATTTGAATATGGTGCTCTAAGCGCTGTCCTGACCGGAGAACTTTTAGAATTATTAGAAAACTCGCTGACGAGTACTTTAAGACTTGGCTCTAAGTCATTTACATAACACTTGAGCAGCCAAATTTTCAGACGAAATAGTTTGTAAACCGTCAAAATTCTCGGCTCTGTAATGACACGGACACGCCAAAAAATTCGTAGGGTTTTTGGATTACTGCCAACTATAGGACAAAAGTTTTTTGTGAAGGTATTTATAGTTTGCTGAGTAAAAGGAGGAAATAATGAGATCTAAAACGTTTATCCAAAACCGGGTCAAATATTTCCAATGAATTCGCCTCTCCCTGAAATCGGTGCTGGCCCTCTTCTAAAAAAGACAGCGAGAACAGCGAGGAGGTTCTGAGCATAAGAGAATAAGGGTTCCTCAGAGGAATCAAGTCAATATTCACATAGATTTTTGAAAATGAAGAAGAAATTTTAAGAAAGTAAGAAGCGATGATCTGTAGCTGGTGCCTACACCATTGGGTGTGGGGTATATCGAGTGCTTTTGGGCTCATCACGAGAATCGCCCACGTCATCTATATGTGGATATTGTCGAATAGAGCTGATTGCACTTCTGACAGGCGACACTGCCGCTTTTGGAATCAATACCCTGTCATCAGTATTGTATTGAATTGGATTTCCAAATCTCCATGACGATAAATTCCACTAAGCATCAGAATCCACATACGGATTTGGAAGTATCAGGATTCAAAACACTTCAGAATCCCCAAAGGGACACTGAAATGGTACCGGTCGAAACAATCTAAAAAACTAGAGATCAATGTGGATGACCCGTCACTCTTCAGAACGCGCCATGTATCCAACTTATAGTGTAGTCTGCCAACATTGTATTGTATGCCCCAACATTCATCCCAATTTCATCATCTAGGGTTACAGAAGCTGACGAGATACCGTAAAAAATAGCTTGAAACTGTTCAATACAAGGCTACATTACTTGATTCTTGTAGCACCATTGTCCTTTTCGCTACAGGGAATTCTCGGCATTCTTCAAGAGAGACGCAAGACGCTCATCAACCGGACCTCCTCAGTTTTTCCCCTATACTGAGCATCTTCGCTAATGCATGGAAATTGCAATTCAGCAGCATGGAAATGCGAGAAAAACAATTGTGAAGATGTTTACAATGATTTGTTCTATTTGAATATGAAGAGGAAACTTTTGAAATTTGAAGTCGCGTTTTCCCAAGTTGTTTGCTGCTAAACTGTTTCCAAGAGTAGTGAGAAAAGGATCGTTCAGAATCTTCGAGCACCTCTCTTACCATTACCAGTACTGTTTACATGTGTTAGAGCATACGTAGCCCATACCGTAGCCCTGCCTTCGACGTCCATTCGGATCGCATCTGGACAGTGGAGGCTCTCAATTGTGCCTTGCGTCGAAATATCACTCCTTCTGCCTACTTCTTAATCCGGACCCTGAGCCAGCACGTTAGTGGAAAATTGATTAAAGGCAGGTCTGAAAATGACCCTTCCATTGTCCTTCAAACAGCCCTGGTTCTATGCCAATGGTGTCAACTAGCTGCGTACATGTTGGAGACCTTTGTACACAACAATGGCCAGTATCTATCTGTTTGAGGCTAGCCTTCTGGAAGAGGAGGAATTAGAAATATAAGTGGAAAGTATACCCCCATATCACCTGTGACCATGTCCATATGCTATATTCTTCAAAGGGCATCAGCAACGTCTCCAGCCGTCCCTGTCGCGGACCACTGTGCCCTAACGGGCCCTCGTCGCTGGAGCTACAAGACGCAGTGACTGGAATGTTTATGTCAACATCACCCATTCACTTTTCCAGTCCGTGATTGTTTAACTGGCCACACACATAGAGGGGTATCGTCTCTTTTCTGATTGAACTCTTCTTATTGCACGCATGGAAGCCATAAGGAGATCATCAATTCCAGGGACAAGTTAGTAGTGTAAAAGTTCGATTATATCAGTTCGTCTCCCTTCTGGATATGCAGAACCTCCCTATATCTCAGAGTCAGTCAGGACGTATGGGCAATTTGATGACAAACAGCAATTTGGAGCCCCAAAAGAAGTTTGGACCACCCATTCTGGGGAAACCAGCATACTACGGCAGCGCTTAATTAGTCTTGAGATTCGAAGCATCCAGGAATTGCTTTTACTAATTATGCAGATCGGCAATGATCAGGGCAGCTCCTACTTTCCAAACTCAGTTCAGTTCCCCATTGATACCCTCCCAGAATTCGGAAGCACCTAGTTGGATACGCGGGATCCTAGCATACAAATTTATCAGAAGTATATGAATATGCAAATAACCCTAACGAAGACTTCTTAGAAAAAATGCCCTCTTATTCGACTTCAGGAAAAAATGAAGAGCTTTCTTGCACCATTGAACGAGCTGGAATTGCCAAAGTACAGTGCTGTACTTCTTAGCTTCCTACTCCCTTCTCCCTCTTCCAGCTTCCCCTAATCCCTTCAATGTCCTCTCAGAAGTTTCCAGAAACAATTAGAGACTCGACAATGGAGAAATACCGAAAAACCTCATTACGAAGACCTTCGCTCTACACAATTAAGTGATCCTTCCTGTTGCTGTGTCTTTGTGGCTTGGACGTTTTTATGATTTCAGATCAATACCGATGTATGTACTTTCATATGTAGAGCTTTTATTGACGCACATTGCATTGTGTCCATTGATGTGAGCTGTTGGTTGGTGTGTTTCACAGTGCGGCTTCACAGTTTCACACCTCCATCGTCAACACACACAATTGCCCTTGTTGGACGGATTGATGATGTTTTCCCATACAGGTGGGTTCCTTTGCCGTACTCCTTTACGTTGGAATTTGAAATGGGGCGAAATACTATTCAGTACTAGTGCATAAGAGAAAAACCAATTAATATTTACAATTCCCTGGATACATGTGGTAAGAATGGAAGGTCCATACAATCCTCAAACCCATCGGGTTCCAGCGGGTAGAAGGGTAGCTGGTTAGGCGGAATTTGTATGGAATTTTCAGAGACTCTTCCGTTTTGACCGATCATTTTCTAATGATTTTTCTCATATTCGATTATTCAAAGGAATCCATGAAGGCCTGAAAAATCTGTGGTTATGACATTTTTTGTAAGCGTTTTCTCCCCCATGTGGGAACATGAGCTACCCGAAGTATAGCCACCATTTGCATGAATTCGTAGAGTCAATAGAACAATTTCCAAGAATTTTCCGATAACGAATTAATCAAAAACGTCTCTTTGATGGATTTGATTAGAAATTGGTTAGACATTGGGAAGACAACTGCCCAATTCAATGTTCGTAGCAATAAATAGACTCTTTTTCGGCAGAATTACCAGTTCCATGGAGCATCCCATGCGGGGTTCGCCTCAATTGTAATCAAGGATTTTCTTGTGATATTTGAACAAACAAAAAACAATTATCACGAAAAACCTGGAAATTGTGGGAGGAGTATGCGTGAAAGGGGCGGAGCTTCAATTATGGGCATAGCAGAAAGCAAGAAAGGACTCATTATAAGAAAAAAAAANAAAAAAAAAACTAAACGGAATAGGACCAAGCTGAAACTTGGCTTCTTCTCAATCTTTTTTGTTTTTTACTCTGTCCGCCTTTTTTCCATTCATTTGCGTTGTAAAATTTGAAATTTCAGTGAAACTTCAAAGCACCTCAATGCTCGTTTTGATAATGAATGTGGCATGTTAGACGAAGATTAGAGAGCCAAGCCGCTGCCATTTGTCTTAATTTTTTAGAAGTATTTATATCCTAAAAAATAGCCTTTTTGGTCCACCGGCCATGGTGTCGTAGCAAGTAGTACACTATCACACATATATAATCCAAGGATCGAATCGCGCATGGTTATTAGCCCAGACCAATCCATCTAGAGTCGGTCAATTGGTATTGGACTGGTTTGGGAGAATAAAAAACTGACTGGTTTATCGGCTGGCCACCGCAAGCCGTTATACAGGCCACATACGCGTTCCTAACGCCACTGTGGTTCCTAATGTTAGCCGAATACGTGGCGCATCCCACGAAGGGATTTGATTAACGTCAAAGACTTTATCTTCATCCTTACACTCCACAGTAATCATGTAAACAGTACGGTAAACAAACATCCTGTTAAGATAAAAAATGTGGGAAGTGGCCACACTTGGACTGCTGGAAGAGAGAACCCGATTGAAAGGTCCTGAAATGAGATTCTGCTCAACAGTTTCGTTGGCATATATGGAATACTGTAAGACTATTGGCATCTAACCAACAAGCTGATAGCCATTTGTATTTTCAGATCATAGCTAAGAAAGATCGATCAATATAGCTTTTTTTTCTGGCTGGAAGAAATAGGAGCTTCAGGCCCTCTGGTGTTTTAGTGCTCCTGGCTGTCAACAAAGAACAAAGAGAAGGCCGCTTCTCACGGACGCCTAATGATGATCCATTACTCGTTAAACTATTTCTGAAGGTCCATTCATCATTCTTCAACATTCGTGTGATGGCAGAAAAATGAACAAAAGTCGAATTCCATCATGGAAAATTGCCGGAATGCACGTTTACGCTGGTGCCAGTCAAAGCATATGAAAATACAAAGGCGTGGAATGAAGAACCTTCCGTCCTTCTAAATCACTGATTGCTTTGAAACGTTCCCAGGTAAAAATAGAAAAGTATGCTGTTCCAAAAACTCCCTAACGATCTAAAAGCCAATGGTTGGCGCTGATCAAGTCCCTAGGGATACGCTACACCCTCAACTTCCATACAGAATTGTGATAGCGATTGAATGTGTATGTATCATTACATACAGTGGAAACCGATATACAACGTAGCGCTTTTATCCTCCCGTGCGAGTCTGATACCATGTGACTAAAGGGATGGAAGGCTTGGCCGGCCTGGACGAATACCGAGACGGGATTCGATCCACGAACATGCGCTTGATAGCCCGCCACTTCGCGCTGCACCATCGCCGCTCAAGCAGCACGAGCAATTTCACTACGAAATGGTTTCTAAATAATATGGATTTTCTGCATTTTTGGGTATATTATGGGGGAAAGGGTGAAGGTGGTTCAGAGGCGCACTATCTCACACCCATGGTCAGGGACTTGAACCCCGGATTGATATCCGCCCAAGCCAGCCAAGCCTTCCATCCTTCCGGGGACGGTCAATTGGTACTAGACTCGTCTGGTGGATAAAAGCACTGACTTGTACATCGGCTGGCCATCGCAAGTCATTGTATAGGCTACGCATAAAATACGCCACTACGATTCTGAATGAAAGTCGAGTGTGAGGGCGCATCCCTCAGACGGGATTGATTGACGCCCCAAGACTTTAACCTTTACCCTTTATTATGGAGGAGGGGAGAAGGTTCAAGTGGCTTGTGAGGAATGACTGTTCCGATGACCTGACTGTTTTCGCCGTCACCTATCTAATAGATTGTAATGATCCGTGTCGTTTGACCACACTCAGCCCATCTCGAAATCCTCGCGAAAAAGCTCCGAGTGCCTCTTGTAAGTGGCAGATTTCCCCTGTACAAACAATGACTGCTGCGACTAGTCGTCGAGAGCGGTGAATTTCTCGCCGCAACAGCACCACGCCAGCCACAGACACGATACGTCGACGACGAATTGATTGTGATGGTTGTGGTGGCGGTATGATTTTGGAGTGGTGGGGAGGGGGAACTGATTTGGCACGCCGACAATCACCCACATCAATCGTCGTCGTCGTCGTTGTCCTAGCCGTCGTTCCGTTCCATCCCATCAGATCAACTCCACAATTCATCGTAGCGGCGGGTGATCAGATCGGATCATGTCTTCCCAGCAGCGGTTCTTTCCGGCCCCCCACATTACTAGCCTGTCTCATTCTCCGTCGCAACTACGATAATCTTTTCGTCATCAATGGGGGGAATACTCGATCGCGGGGGGCGTTGGGTTGCTGGTTGAACCGAAAATCCTTCGATCAACACATAGTTGAACCGCCTAGCAACCTTCTGTTTTTTGTCGATACGTGCGTTATGTTGAAAGCTTTTGTTTTGTCTGGGAGCTCCCATAAAGGCCTCTGAGTGGGGCAGCAAAGAGAAATCTCTTTGTTCCGCTCATTTTATTTTTCTTTTGTTCTTTTTGACAAATGTCAGCTGCCATTTTCCCTCTAAAATTTACGGCCTTCCTCTAGGAAGACCCAAATTAGCCTTGCAGCCTTGCAGACCTGCTACAGCTGGTGAATTGGGTATGGGCAGGGTAATTGGGGCTCCAAGATGCACTTGGCTTTTTTGGGGTATTCCTATTCAGATATTTATAGAAACTCATATCCAATATTTTACATTTCAAATGCATATTCGGGAATATTAGAACGTTTTGGTATTCATGGCTGCAAAAGTTCGAGAAAGAAGTTTTGAACCGCCGAATCAACTCAATTCCTTCCAGTTTTTATTTTCGACTACCATTTTCTGTCTTTTTCGATGGTCCACCCTTTCTGTTTTCATATAAGTACGTATTCTCCCAGTTCCAATCTAATTTCCTCGTTATTTCCAAGAAGGTTCCTTTGTCGACCCCATCCTTTTGATCAAACGAATTTTTTATATTTTATTTTTTGCTTTATTTCCTTACTCAGATCTTTGGGATTATTTTCTTCTACTTTTATAGATTTTACAGTTTTTTGTTCCTTTCCTATTATGATTTCTCTCCTGTTTCCTTCAAATACGACCAGAGACGACATATGATGTCAAAAAAGAAAGTGATCAGAAAAAGTAGCACCAAAATCCTACAGTACCCACCATTTCCCTTCTTCCAGAACCTTCTAGACTTTTCTTCATTCATATTTGCCTTTGTTCTGGATCATTTCATACGCCCATAATCTTCCAATGCCTCAATAATCTCGATCATCTAAGCTCTCATTCTTCACTTTTTCCCTTTTTTTCTGGTTTTTCTTTATTTTTCTGCTATTTTCACGACCTTTTTGTTCTTTTCTTCCCCATCTCCCACTCTGTTTTTCATTCATTGTATCTTGGGCAATCAATGAAGCGCTAAGCACTCGTTCAGGTCTGTAAACATGTTTTGTTGTTCAACCTCTCCTGCTTGGATTGCTCTGGATTGCCGCCCCACATGTTTGGAGCCGACCCATGGCACCCAAAAAAACCCGGTACATATGTGGTCAGCAGCCTGTGGTTCAGTCTCCTTACTATTGATTTCGGGCTCCCTTTGCAGCTTTGCCAGCCGTTCCCGGAACGGACTTTTTCGGTTCAGCCCCCATTGGCTCTAGTTTTCTCAATGATGGTGTCCAGTTTAAAGTCCATTTTATGAATACCGCCATCAACCACATTACTGCTTACTTTTTTCCCATTCCCACTTCGACGAATTTGATCACCTTCCCGCAATGAGCCTGCCATTTTCTTGGAATTACTCGGGTCTATAACTCGGGAAGAGCTCCTAGACAGGCTATTAGATTTGGTGGTTTCATTCTGGTCACCCTCCCACCTTAGGCCTTCCTCCTTGGAAACCACATTAAGTGCTAACTTTGTTGCTGATCATTTTACACTTACAATTAGTGCCTGACTGCCCAGACAACGAGCCTGACTGAACCCAGTCATTCCGCTCAGATAACAGCGAAATTTACGACCCGGCGCCCTCCTTTCGTAATGGCCATCGTTCACTCCCGGTTTTTCTCCGATTCTTTCGAGTTTTCTCTTTTCGACTGACAACAGAGCCGCGGTTTTCGTGGTTATTCGAATGGCTCTTCCCACAATCTCGGACCTGGAGCCAAGAGAAGGTTTCTCTGTAGCTTTGTCTTTTCCTAGAGCAGATTCTTCTGGCTGTTTTCGAGTTTTTCGATCTCGAACTGACAGCTTAGGGAGCACTCAAGTGGCTATTTGCTTCCTTTTTCGTTGCCAGCTATTATTGTATCTGTTTGTTTCTTATTTTGAAGAGCACCTCAGCCTCTCGTCCAAACCCAAACAGCCGGTTTTGACGAGAGGCTCATTTTGAGCGAGGGAAACCTACAATGAGCTCTTCTCTGCTCGTTTCCGTTTGGCTGTTCTCTCAATTTCAGAGAACCGTCGAAGTCAGCCAGTTCTTTCAGA
The DNA here is from genome assembly GCA_900617895.1 of Haemonchus placei. Taxonomy (NCBI): domain Eukaryota; kingdom Metazoa; phylum Nematoda; class Chromadorea; order Rhabditida; family Trichostrongylidae; genus Haemonchus; species Haemonchus placei. The sequence continues at coordinate 37,033 of UZAF01017817.1, forward strand.
GCGCCTCCTGTCAAGTCGAAGCCGACGAAGTTGCTCGTTAGCCTTGACAGTTAAGCTCTTGACAGATCTGTCCCTCGGCTTTCAACCCTTTCTACTTTGAACTTTGAGCGAAGCTTCAGAAAGTTTTTAAAACCATCGTTAAGCTGGGCTTTAGGGTTCCTTCGGGGTAACTATACAAACAATCGTGAATGGGATGGAAGGCCATCAGTCCGTTTTACGATCTATCAGCCCTTTTTGGTCCTTCCCTCCAATTAGGTGGATTTATTTTGGTCCTGGATGCAGAGGGCAATTACCAATGGGCAGAAAAGCTCTCTTACAATTAGAAAAAGTGAAATAATTGATTTCAATCGACTATGAAGCTCTGAAAGAATAAAGTATAAACATGAATCAATTAAATAAGCTCTTCAGAATAACGCCAAGTTATTATTATTGCCCTTTTTAGATGGGTCATCCAGTTTTGCTGTTTACCTTGTTTATTTTGATGCCGTTATTATTTACAAAACAATTCGAATATTTGCTCAAACATAATGAAAGCATAGTGGAAGTATTCATTCATCGGTAATGACGGTATTCTTCCCAGCCCTTCCTGATGCTTCCCAATTGTTTCCAACAGCTCTGAATCTCCAATACTGGCAATCTCATTACGTTCAAATCTCCCACTCTTTCTACTTTTTATGGTGACATNTTTTTTTTTCTGAGGCAACATTGGGGCTCGCTTTTATTGGCTCTGCTCCGTCGATTGTGCTCTCACGGCCGATGCTTTTCACCTCGAATTGATTACAAGTAATTCTCCCTAATGAGTATCTCTATCGTTTTTCCCGAATTAATTTAATAATTAATGACGACGTCACAGGAATGTCCACTTTCATTTTTCACAGTATTCAGTATCGAACTCCAGAATGGGTAGAGTGAAGTCACTAAAGTAACTTGTATAGTATTAAAAGTAAGTATCTCCGGATAACTGGTATCAGATTCGTCTGGGAGGATGAAAGCACTGACCTGAACATCGGCTGGCCACTGCAAGTCGTAGTATAGGCCATATACGCATTCAATACACCTCCACGATTCTGAATGGTGGCCGAATGCAGGGTGCATCCCTCAGACAGGATTGATTGACGCCAAAAATTTTATCCCTTATTACCATTACTTATTTGCAAGGTGAAGGTCTCTTATGAAATTTTCATGGCCGTGCCTTTCCTGTTGTTAGATTTCACTTGTAAACAATTGGAAGAACTGTTTTCGGCGCTTAAAAACCGTGGCTTTGAGAAAAAGTCAAAAGCATGGCGTATCCCAGAGCTGATGAATAATTTTAAGCATAGTCTTGCTATTTCTATACATTTTGGCATTCTTTCTGCAACCGTCGGCAGCTGTATTCATCCATCACCGAAGGTAAAACCTCCAGTAACTTTCTTTAGCTATCGAGGCTTTTCTTGAACCAATCAACGTTTCCATCAATCGTCCCTGTTGCAAGGAAAGGAAAATAATAGCGAATGATAAATGAAACATTTTTATTCCCGGCCAAATGCCTTCAATTTAGTGTAAACGAATAAGAATGATTAATTAGACCGAAAATTTATAACTGGCCGCGTGAATTTGTTTATTTACTTGTTTACATGACAGATGTGATGATGAGAAGAAAAAGCAAAAGTTAGACTACCGAAAATAAACAGAAACATATCAATTAAACGTAGGAACATGATATGAACTACGTCTTCAGATCATTCTAGAGGGTGGGATGCAATTCAGATTTTTGCGAGTAAGTATTTAATATTAACCTCACTTGGTGAAAAGATTCTAGATGTTTTCTACTTGAGAAAACCTTACATTATTATTTAATATTAAGTTAATATATTGTATTATTTTACCTAATATTAGTGATGAATGTATATTCTTATGATACAGAATGAGTTGGGACTGCCTCATATGAAGGTAACAATTCTTTGGCAGCAGCTTTAAGCTGCAGGAGCTGGGCCTCTAGGAAGTAACATTTTTCCATTGGAAAAGTCTAAAAATGCTAGCCCATGGTGGCCGCTCAATACCTGCATGGACCCGGCTCTCACAGTAAACTAGCTGTGGGTGTTGACTCTGACGAGTGGTCAGTACTGTTCCCTGGTTTCTCTAATCAGACGACACCGACTCTTGCATAATGTCCCTTTTCGATGCCTCGAACATGGGACGGGTTGAAAATCTGTGTATTTAGACAGGGTTATGCCATGAAAGTAAATATGTCGTCCGTGAAAACTTGCGTCCATTGCATTTTATTTTACTTTGAGGTCGCTGTAGGGACGAAGTTCCCGTAATGAATACTCTAGTCCGCAAGTTCCAATAGTCACCTACCGTGAAGTGCGAGATTGATTGATCTCCTTGATTCTTGGAAACAAGCCAAAAAACTGTAAGCGCTTACGGTAGCCGTGATCCTTAGGGATTTCTGATGCCTCTTTTTCTTATCTCATTTCAACTTCAATGAATTTCATTTCCATGGCTTCATTCCCCACTTGCCTTTCTGTCTCCTAGATATTCGCTTATTGTCGTCAACATGGTTATTTTTATGATTTCGCTTTCTCACAGGTGTCTACTATACCTGTACTGGTGTCATTCAGTTTTTTTTTTNTTTTTTTTCGTTTTTTTTTCATTACAAGGAAGTGGAAGAAAGAAACCACGATTCAAAAAAATTGGAGTTCCGTCAGACGGAAACTGTCTTTTTCCTTTTTGGCTTGTCCGTGCTAGATTGCCTCCTTACAAGCATGAATTCTTGTCGGGTCAGTGGCAAAGGCGATGTGACCGGCTTGCTGGAACGTTTGGATTACGTTCCGGAAGAAAAGATCTCACCCAGGGCACTGGAGCTCGTTCCGAGGCTGTTCCTCATAAGAGAGAACGAAAATTGAGCCAAGCATAGGCTAGCGCTCGAAAGCAAGTTATCTAGAACCACCCTTACCAGGATAACTCCACGTCGCCCTAGATGGAAAACGAAAAGTAGCGTACCATGGCTGTTTCATTATTGCCCGTGTCTGCCACTCTCTCTAGTTCCAATCATTGTTTTACGCTGTAACCTCTTAAAGAATAGCGGCTGTTTTCGGAAGCCTCTAGTGGAGGGCACCGTCAACAGAGAACCCATATTACTCAACCGTTTGACAACAAGCCACATGTGGCCAGCAAACACAATTTCCGGAGACCATTGCCGTTAGATAGTCTCACAATGGGGTGGCTCTTGAGGGAAGTGAGCAATGGGAATAAGTATTACTTGGAGAGTGGGGGAATGTCCGGCTAAATGACAAATAAATGAGTTTATTGAAGTTGTTGGAAACCCATCGCCTAGAGTGGGCTGGCCTTCCTCAGAGCAGCATGATCCAAGATGAGCTGAGCATCTCGAACCGACTGTCGAAAGTCGAGAACCACCCACGGTGAGAGGATCATCCGTGGTGGCTCCCCAGTGAGGAATCCGTCAATCACTTTCACATCATCTCAGAAACCTGAAAGTCGGCAAAATAAAGTTTATTAGTTAGATTTTTTTTGCGATCCAGTTCCAGTGATGCCGTTTGTGGCGTTTGTTCCCTTTTCTCTTAAAGAGGCTGTTGTTGGTCATTCAGACGCCATGGAAAATGCAATAATGTCCACCATTGAACCCACATTATGGGGCAGACTAGCTGGATAATCTGAATTGGTCGTAAATCAATCAAGTTGGAAGCTCTGATTGTAAAAACAAAACCAGCTCCACAACAATTAGCCCGGTTTTGTTGTTTTCTGGAGCATATTTCCGCTGAAAGCCTGGAACAAGACTGGAAATGGGAAGACGATTTGTTTGGCAATCTCGTAAGCACAACTCTTTGGAGTTAAGTTGGTGAAATCTTTCTATCCTCAAGAAGAAAGTTTTGTTTTTGCATGTCACTGGCTTTCTCAGGATTATTTTTTGAAGGGTTTTTAATGACTATTTATTGTTTTGAAAGTTGCAGCGCATCGTTACCCAGGATTACTAAACACTTTGTTTACCGCTCGTTTAACCTTCAGCAAGACCGGGCCCCTTCTCATGCCTCAAAGTC
>UZAF01017818.1:22855-38768 GCA_900617895.1 Haemonchus placei
CTGCGCGTTTGACAGCTCTGGGGTGTGCCGACATTGCATGAATGATGATATTTTTGGAGCTTCCTTTTCTATACCATTTCACACTGTACGTTCCACTGCTAACCCTCACCTGAGTATTCAAAAAGGGTAACCAGCCTCCGTGTCGTGTGGGACTTCTCGAGTTAGCTTGATGTACTGCGATTGACTGTTTAGAATGTTGAACAACTCATCCATTTCTGACTGAGTTGATGGTATGACGAAACAGTCGTCAATGTAGCGGCAGTACATTATGGGTAGGCGTGCTAGCACTGGTGGTTCGATTAATAATTATAATATTAGTACCGATGCCCAAGTTTCAAGAGAGGCGAACATGGAAGTTGCTACAAATATAGTTTAACTGGACGTATGACTGCTTCTTTGTGAATTCCGAAAGCTGTAGCTCTGGGGAGAAAACTTTGGATGTATCAAGCACTGTTAGGCTTGATACATCCAAATATCATCCAGATACATCCAATACATCCAGTTGAATGATGAGAACCTCCCTCAATTGAACAAGGTAATAATGCTAAATAATGTAAGGGAAGGAGAGCTCAGTTCCCGGAAACCACGACTCCCGTTGGAGACCACATAATTTCTCACAATTCGTAGCCCTTAGGTAAAGAGAATTTCCAATTTGTATGGCGAACTTCTGCGCCTACATATTTACCCAATAGCTGTTTATTGTTGTTTGGTAGGAGCAGTTAGCGACAGCAGCTCCATTATGGGTATCATTAGTTACGTGTTGAGTCAGCATGGTCTTATTCCGCTACCTGTTACTGAGTTGTTTGGTCAGGACGCTAATAAGGTCATGAAGCAATATCGTCAGCCTTGAAACTTCCCTGAGGAAGTTTTGCCTTATGTAAAAAACATAGAATCCGTGCCACCCCAACACAGAGCTGTGCATCCTCGCCTTCGACAGCCTTTCCACAGCTCAGGCCAAACTCATAACTAAACTCCTCTACAGCACCACATGTGTTAGTCCATACTTTCGACAGTTCTCTACACTCTTTGGGACATTCGGTAGTTGTTGTGGGAGTACTCACTTGCGAAATTCTTCTGACCGTGTTATCCGCTACGGTCATAGGCCACTTTTCTTTCGCTACCGTCTCTTTATAAGTAATTCGAACTTGTGTCGTTGATGTTGCTCATATTCCTTCTACCCATTTATATGATATTATACTTCGTGAGTATTTTTCTAGTGCTGAGCTATCGTAATGAGATCACATTACAGATCCATTGGGACCCAATATGAGTCTAAATGCTCTCATTACTAATAGTGACGATTTGGATGAGCAACTAAGTGCCGAAGAATTCATCAAGTCATTGAAAAAGGTGAGGCTTTTTCGAAATTGATTAAATCCTAATGAGCAAAATTAAATAGATTTCTATGACGGTTTTCGTGCAGACATTTGAGGTGTCTATAATGCAATGAAGCTCGTTTTTTAATCATATGTTTTTTTTCCAAAGAAACGAATCTGAAAAAAATAATGAATGGTAAAGATTTTCTGACAATACCAGAGAGTCATGGATACTCCTGGATGTCATCCCTAGCCGTACCGATAGATAATTTTATTTCTAACGCAGATTGTATCTTCACTTGAAGTTTTGAAGTTTTAGTTCTGGGAACCCTTCAACTATTTATCGTGAGGCATCTCATTCAAAAGCCTTTTTTTCTTCGAATAAAATGGGCGGCGAAGAAAGCAAGAAGTCTATATTCCTATGCGGAGTCAAGTAGAACCCACTGTTGTCAGTGACCCATTCCCAGGTTTCAGGTAGCGCAGTGCACAGAAGAGCTCGTTTCTTTACCAAGTGCGCGGGAGGTGCTATTTCGGTGTGCTTCGGTAATCGGCCACTTGTCAAGGTTGCCACTGACCCGTGCCTTAAGTTGACTGAGGCAGATGAGGTGGAACGCTTCCATGTCGGTAAGGAAGTGTTGTTGAATCTGACAGAAACCCGCCGAAAAATTTGAGTTGCATGGTGCTCGGTATGGTCTAAGCGATAATGGTCTACATGTAATTGTGTGCTGCCATTCGTTTGTCGACGTTATTGTCGAGAGACCGATGATACACTTCAGCATCGACGTTCTTTTTAGAATAGACTCGTCAACCATTCATACCCTACAAGTCTATAGCGTTTTTGTGACCACGTGGTTCTGCTGAGTCATTACTGATGCCCCTCATGTCGAACTATCTCTAGTCAGCTTTGGGCTCAACGGGCAAACTCAACAGGAACGAAAATTCAGTCCGGCACTCGACTCTTACAGTAATCCGGCACGTGTTAACACGCAAATTTTTACCCGTCACATATATGACGCGTCGAAAAGGGACTAGCCAGGGGGTTACTGTATGAGCCGAGTCCCGGACTGAGTTTTCGTTTTAGTGCAAACTCACCATTGTCTGCTAACCCTTGTCCGTTTTAAAGTGATTTGAATTTGATGGCGCGGAAGGTTGTTAGTGCACGCATCATTTCAATTGTGAAGTTCTACTTCAATAAGAAACTGAGGAACTCATAAACACATCTCCACGGCCATCTTTAATTGTTTGAGCACAATTCGGTCATTGGATTCAGCGGAGATGCCGTTCTCGTGGCGGTGTTTAAAATGGTCCAGTCTCTGCGCTCCACCATTCGAGCTTCGATTTCACCTATCACTCTTCCATGGAAGAGAGAACATTTTGAGCACATTATCAGCCTTTTCCTGCATCAGTCCTTCCTTCAATGAACACTGGCACGAATTTTTCAACATATCGCGTAGGAAATCCCGTGCCTTCCGAAATTTGATTCCGCTTAAAATGAATTTGAGCATCATGTCTTGAGTAATTTCCCCTACAGACGAGATGACGAAATTGAGCAGTGACGAAGCCATTTGTACTAGCTTCCGATCTAAACGTCGATCGGATCTTTCCTTTTCTCACCATCCCTTCGAATGAACACAAACCTCCTAATTACATGACCTAATACTACCATGAATCCTCGGTGAAAAACTGGGTCCACTTGAATGTATTCTGGTTTGTAGAATAGGATGAAAGCCTTTTCTCGAGGCCTCCTTCCTTTAAGCATTCATCTTCTGAAAGACACTCAACATCTTTTAACAAATTCTAAGGAATTGTTGTACTGGTGGGTGAGTAATCGTGTCGGGATCTCACTAATCCCACTTCCAGAAAGAGATAGGGCTAAATCCTCTATGACGTAAAACAGCTCTCCCATTCCCTCCTGCTTCCTGTTTTCTTCTCTCATTTTTGTTCTGTTTGATTTTCTCGAATACGTACAGTAGCACTCAAAAATCTTCGGACAAATCTAATTTGTTTGAGTAAAGCATACTTCACATTCTCCAACCCTATTTGATGCAAAGCATCGATATCCGCATAACTAAGAGCAAGATGTGTAGTGGTAGTAAGTAGACTTTGCCGAAATCAAAGTTGGCAACGTCTGCAATTATTCGCACCTTATGTGCGTTTTTCTCCTTCACTGTGTTTGGCATTAGCGCTCGTACACTTGGACATGGCAAAAAGGGAGGAAAACTCAAAAGGGCCATCATCTGTATTTCCAGTTGATTTTGAGTTCAAGCTCTTCAGTATATCTGAAACTTGGTCTGATTGCAGGCTAATAGTGGTAAATATTCACAATACACCCATGCTATACATATTGAAACTATGCATAAATAGAACCAGTAGGAAAGAAGTCACGACTGAAAAGTACGTCTGAAACGGACGGAGACTTTCGAGAACTAGGTACGAAACATGATTAAGGAGAAGAATAAGAAGCCCTAACTCAGGAGATGCTTAAAATATGTAATGTAGGCAGCATTTCTCAAACAGTTTGGTTGATTCCACGGAAACCTTATTGAAATATAAATATGCTCAACCCCTGAAACATAGGTCGCATCGAAAAAGAATCTTGGGCAAATGGGTGGGCATCAGCGGTCTGCGTTGCACCGAGAAAACTCGCTGAAGGGAGGACACGGTCGGGTTCCCATAATATATTTTCTTTTCTGTTCGAATGCTTAGAAATATGTCACTTTATCAATAGTCTCAAAAGCACAGTTAATGGCAAGTACTGTTGTCGAGATTTCTATGTGGAAGGGAACTGTGACTCCCAAGTATGCTATATAGTCCTCTCTCGACTTGAAATACATCTAGATATGATGCCCATCCGAGACTGGAGTTTTGCCCACAAATCGCCAACCTTGTGATGCATCTAGATATGCTAAAAATCCCAGCGTAAGGATACGGGAGCCGTCGCGGAACCACTGCCGCTTGCCATGACAACTTGGAAAGAAGTACTTCCACCCAGACCCTCGCAGTTTAGCTCGCATGTTAAAACTTTCAAGTAACTAGTCATGACTGGTAGCGACAATAGGAGGCAATTTTTCATATTTTGTTTATCGTGGTCAGTTATTTTCGCAATCTCACACGGCGGAATCTCGTTCAAATACCCATTCCATACCGTTTCCATCGCTGCAATTATGTGCGATACCCTATTTTCATTACTTATACGATGCCTTACATTCCACAAATTCTGCAAAATATCTTTCACTGCTCGCCACGTTCTCTACCAACGCTTTCGCCTTTTACCTAGAAAAAGATTCCTCCAAGATTTCAGTGAACTCTGCCTCTTAAACTACTCATGTATGCATATCTCATAATACAACTGCTTTCAATCAGTTCTAATACGTCAATGACGGTGTCAAAATCGCGTTCCTCAGATGCCTTTGTAATGTTTTTTACTTCCTTTCCCTGCCAGGTTAGCTATGCTAAGATTCATTGGGTTTAACGATCGCGGTGACTGACTAGTCTGCCTCCAACCACGCATAGGGATGTGTTCCTCGTGCCCTCTTCAAACTATTTTCTTCTACTTCTTTTCGCAAGTTTTCATGTCAACCTAGTAGAGCAGCTAAAGCGATCTGCTGTCTCCCATTCGGTCTCTGTTTCCCTAAATATTACACTGTTTATATCGAAGCAAATCCATTATGCGCGGGTCGACTGTTAGTTTGAATGCCAGCCTTTATATGGATTAAGGCAATAGCAGGCAAGAAGAGGTGTCGACGTTTGACCTAAACCTAACTTCCTACGAGTATCATCCTACCTTCAGATCAATTAAATGTGTGTGAGTTGGTAGAGGGCAGTCGAATCGACTATGGTTAACAGAACGTTAATTAGAATCTAAACGAATACATCGGAAAAAGGGGCTCACTCTCTGGAATAAACCATCACTTGTTTACTTTTCAACTTTGGTTTTTTTATGAGAGTGCTTTTCAGGTTGACTCCTTCGAAGATCCGAAGAAGAAATCTCAAAGTGGTACATCTACCGCGTCGTGAGTTTACATCAGCCCTTTTCTTAGTTCATAATTGGTAGAGCCTCAACTTATTTTTGAAAAGTAACTCCTCCAATGCATACAAATAAGTTGCAATACATTCATCGCTCGTTTCAACATATTCGATGTGCATTGGGTGGTTCTCCTTGTTTATGAGTGTCGTAGAAGACAATTAGAGACACCTTCAACTTTGATAAGTGATTGGGTCGACAAGCAGATCCTATTAGATCCACAGATCCTTTTTTTGTATCATAACAACATGGCTTTGCAGAGGATCCAGCGACAAAATGGCAAGCACCAAAATGGAAGAAGAGAAGAAAAAAATGATGATTGAGAAAAAGTGAGAAACTTTACTTCAACCTTTCGAGATTCCTTTAAAATCGGTCAATCAATTCATTGCAAGAGAAGTGCGAAGTGTGCTGAAAACGAGTTCTTACTTCCCATCTAACCATGACTCTATAATGCAAATGCTTCGAAAGCTGTTATGTAACGTGCGACGCGGTTGCCTTTATCCAAATGATCCAGCGTTTTATCTTCCATACTCCTAAGGTTCTTTTCTTTTTTGCCCTATCAACTTATTTTTTTAAAATCCTCGTCTCGATTTACTCGGTACCATACAACTGGTCTTTTTGTGACTACTAGCCGACCTCCAACCACAGCATAGATGAAGAAATACTGACTGAAACTACAGGATGGATATAATGTCGAGAACAAATTCGGCAAGAGCAGCAGTAACAGTTTCGTTTGTATTCAGTAGCCCATAATGCACATTCTCATTCTGATCTCACTCAATACAAAGCATTACTTTTTGTTAGAGGATATTCCGCTTCGGCTATAAACCCGTTGTTTAGTCTGGATCCACATATGTTGCTTTCCGGTTCAGATTGTCACAGCAAGTCCATATTTCATTCCTCGTTCCAATCCAGTAAGGAAAATATATCCTATCGGGGTCTTTATGGTCTTGCGAGTCTTCACGCCGCTTTCCCGACAGCTGGTGAGGGACCCATTTTCCGAAGATTTTACGATGCGTGCAAGCGTCTAGAAGTAGTTGCGTGGTTGACGTTTAGTTCCACTGCCAGCTCTGTTTGTGTCTGGGCTGGAGTTTTGTCTAAAAGTGCTTGCAACTGTGAGTCCTCGAACTTCTTCGGCTGGCCTGGACGTTCCTACTATTTGAAGTCGAAGTCTCTACATGTAACTCGTTCAAACCATTCTCTGCAGGTTCGCTCAGATAAAGCTTGATCTTCATTTATATCAAAAAACATCCGGTTGACTATAATGGCATTTCCATGAAATCATACAGCAGAAGAGACCTGGGATGAATGACCAATCACGTTCCATGTTCAATCAGTTTGAGAGCAGCGAGATTGTGTGAAAGAATTATCCGCCTACCGTCAAATAGGTGGCCAATACCAATTTCACAAGGTATGAAAAGTTTCACAATTAAACCTACAACATGGTTCGCGCAACAGTCCTTTCAAATCAGCGCTAACATCAGCGCACACATCTAATAGTTCTCTTTTTACACTTTTCGCTTTTCCTACGACTTTGTACGCAACCAGATTTGTTGGCCAAAAACCAACCAATAAGATTACCTGAACCTAAGCAGGCTGAGAAAAACGGCCCTACTATGAATCAAATCATAGTAATTCATTAGTTGAGACCAAGGCGGAAACCCTCTTAGAGTAGCCTCCTAACGCTTGTGTAAGCAGTGCGTTCGACATGGATCAATAAATGGTTTGAAAAAACCAAAGCGTAAATCATCTCTTAAGCGGAACTGAAAAGTTGAGATTTTCGGTATTTATGTAAGTACGACAGAAATAGATAGGGTCATTAAGAGCTTTAAATGCCTCGTTCGTTATAGCGATAGCAGTAGACAGTGGTCAGTATACGGAAGACAGTAGTTGGAGAAAGGGCTACTTGCTGATAACGGCAACGCCCTTCGTTGTTTGGACTTGTTCAGGAGTCGAGCTGCCAAATTTTATGGACAAGAGGTAAATAGTCTTAATAAACAGGCAAAACGAAGGTCATGGTTCGCGATGCGTATTTGCAGGTTTGACGAGCTAGATCTACAGTAGCGCTCAAAAGTCTTCGGTGAAATGCTTTGACGATTTATCGTTCATAACTTTTTTCTTAGTAGACCAAATCGCTCGAAATTTGGATATGTTTAACTAGAGCATGTTTCATCCTACCCAACACTATTTGACTGCGAAGCTGCAGTATCCACAGATAGAGCAAGGTGTTATTGTGGTAGCAGATTTTGCTGAAACTGAAGTTGTTGACATCTGCACTTATTCGCACCTTATGTGCGTTTTTCTCATCTATTGGGTTCGGCGTTACCGGTCGTACACTTTAGACATGGCAAAAAGGAAAGAGATTCTAGAAGGGAAATCATCTGTATTTTCAGTCGATTTTGAGTTCATGCTCTTTGGAATATCTGAAACACGATCAGATTGCAAGTTAATAGTGGTAAATATTCACAGCACACCCACGCTCCACATATAGAAATTTCGCATGACTAGATCCAGTAGGAAAGGAGTTACGACTAAGAAGTACGGCTGTTGAACCATTTCACCGAAGACTTTTGAGCGCTACTGTATCTGTATGAGGTGCGTCAGAAGGAATGCCCATATCAGAAACATTGAACACTTCATGAGAGATACTCACGATCCTAGGGAAGGGCTCATTAATGCGTCTCGGATAACGGAAAAGACTATATCGAAAACTTCAAGAAACATAAATTTTCTATAGGCACCACAGAGGGCTTGAGTTCAATCAAATCAGGAAATAGAGATGGAGAATTCAAGGACTCAGAAACAGATTCAATTTTTGCTGGAAGATGATACAGGTAGAAATGTTAGTTCCACTGCAGTTTTGAGCACTGCGTTGCCTTTTTGAGTAATGATACCTCCCTAGCAAGCTATTCGCCACTACGCGTTACCGAATAAAGCAGTTCGCGGTCCTTGAGGAGGGCAGTCATGACGGTGCGCAAATGCTGTTGTAGCGTTCAAGCATGAAGAGGTATTGCCTCGACTCGAACAAACTAACCGTCTGGAGCTGATGGTGAGTAATCAAAGACTAGGATCCTCAACACGAAATCCAGGAGCGCAGGAGTATCCATTGCCTAAACAGGAAGAAGGAAGGTTTGAATGGACAGAAAAGGTATACCCTTTTGCGGTAATGAGAACAAATCGTGAAGGAGTTGTGTTGTTTTCTGAATGCAACAATGCAGAAGTGACTACAGAGCACATTTCTGTGTTGTTCGATTCACAGTTTATCATGTATGCTTGCTCGGTATTTGGTGGTAATTGGAAACACATCAACCATGGGTAATTGAACTTTATACATTGTCAATCAACAACTACACAATCATAATAATCAAAAATAGATGTGAGAGAGAAAAAGACCGCTGCTGACCACCCAAACCTCTACTTGTGGTCCAATTGTGAGAATCTGAATGGAAGTCGAATGCGTGGGCGCGTCCCTCAGACGGGATTGCATAAGACTTTATCCTTAGACTTTACCCTTTACTCGTGAGGCTTTCTTGCATAATCTCTTGATCTTGATCCTGAAGCATGACTAACACTGCCTTTTCACTTGCTCGATCAACTTGCGCATGTTTTGGTAGTAAGACTGATTTAACTATGTCATCTGGGAATTTGGCTTTGGAACCGGTTTCGACGATTTTCGCTAGTTTTTCGTACATCACAGCCTAAAGAAATTATTCGATTGATCAAAATTTGATGGAAGATTGTTGAACAACCACCAGAAAAATTGTTTGGCGGTTTTAACTTGTCCAGCTTCTGCTCTACTTGTGACCTATTTAATTACTAACTGACCTATCTATGGAGTAGAGAGGGACTCAGTAAGTGTCTAGAATTTTGGACATGCCACTGAGAGCCGCAAAATTCGTGGGACTTTGCTTGAGCATCAAGATGGACATAATGCTCGTAAGCTAGTTCCAGCTCTTCTGAGAAGGGCCAAAATTGAGTTAGCCTGAGAAAGGTCGCCGTTCTTCTTTGAATATTCTCGATCAAAACTTGGTCTTCTTGTTGAAGGCGATGAAATAATCTGGTATCTCGATGACGCGTTCTGTAGTATTCAGGACCCTTAAGAAATAGTGATGTCTGACTTGTATTGACTCTTATTCATTTACATTTTTCATGCTTCGCAAGGGTTGAAGATTATTTCGTCTGCACCAGCCCGTTCCCTTTCTTTCAGGGCTCATATTCAATTGCTCAGATTCCAATATTAGATCTTTTTTATCAGATTTATCTTCACAATTTTTGTGTTCTTCTATAACTTCTCTATGAAATTTCATGAAATCTCCTCGCCGTTCAAGACTTCTCTATGAAATTTCATGAAATCTCCTCTCCGTTCAAGACTCAAAAATAGTGATCTTTATCTAAGAAGAATGGCTATTAAGTAGCTGCACCATCTAACGAGGGCGGCTGGTGGGAAGACTAGCTTTTTTCCTTGTCGTTCACTGGAATGTTTATTGTCTGACGGAGGAGACAAGGTGGATCGTGTTGGCCCAGATAACTGGAAAAGAGACAGCGTTTTACTCGTGTGTTCATCCTCTATTCAACAAGGGATCGGATGACTGCAGTTAAAAGCGGGTCGTCGTGAATTTTTAATCTGGTGGCATCAAAAAAACGTGAAATTCATTGTGGCAATGCAGGGGCTCAGCTCTCTCCGAAGTGAGGCCTCTCCTACAAGTTCGAGTTTTTATAGCATTGAGGCACTTGATTTTAGAACTCATGACAAACCTCAACATCATTACTCCAATCTGCATTTCTGAAGCAAAGGACAGTTGGCCATGGTTCCTTATAGTTCCACTTCAACTTTCTTCCAGTCCCCCCTTTCATTACTTTTCCTGGTTTCTCATTTATCCTTTTTTGCTGAAATACTCAACAAGGAAATAATGAGTGCAAGTCATCTGAGAATCAATTTTCAGAGGAAGTGCATCAGAGTTGCTCGTGAAAATGCGCAGTCGCTTCCAGCATCGAGCCACTGAACCAGTATTCCACACTCTAGCCACCAATGCACCGGAGGTGAGGTTAGTTATTAGCATTCTGCAAAGTGGCTCACGGAGCAAGAAAAAATAACAAGAAAACGAACAGAATGGAAGGATGTAGCCTGAGCTTTTCATTCGCACAAGCTGTATCCCCTATCACAGTCGAGCCTTGACTTTACTTTCTGTGATCCTAACCCACTTCAGCCATTAAGCAAAAGCTGGTGGAAAGTTGAAGCCTGCAATTTTGGTTTTTCGACAATCAGGGTAATGTATTACTTGGAAGCAGGCCCCAGATCGAATCTCGTCGAGCCATCATTTCGGCTGAGAATTTTACTTTTGTGGGAACATTTTTCATACTGCGACCTCGAACAACGACCAACAAAGCTGAACAATCAAAATGATTCCTTCTGCCAAACATATGTAGCATCAACACCATATGTATGCCATGCAATTGTCTTCTAGAATAATTACTGTGCTCCGCTGAATTTGCAGCGGCTCGGAGGTATGATTAGGTTTGGGAAAAGTAGTGGAATACAGTAACGATGGCTGATTGGGAACATGTGAACAGGGCAGGTAAGGAAATGAACAATGCAAATCAAGTTTTCTAAATCCTGATAAACCTGTGGAGGATTATTGAGTTGATCGACCACATTGAGACAGGTGAAGTAAGGAAGAAATTGGGGAAGTTATTGGTCAATATGCAGCATTATTTTGGCAATGTTCATCAGCTTCTATAACATCCTTGTAAGAACAACGTTTCGATTCTACAATAAATGGTTGATCCTGTGAACTGAAAACTTTGGGACATACTAGCGTAACGAGTGCTCACCTCTGCACAAAAATGCGGTGAACCGGGTTCACGGGGTGTTGAGAGCGGGAAACGGGTTAAAGGAGGCGTACAGTTGCAGTGGAATATTACCGTAAACGCAAGTTTTAATTAGATTTTTCTTTTGTGATGCCAGAAAATGTCACAGACCACTTTTTCAATGAACGCTCTATAAAGAGTCTAATGAGCAGGTAATGTCTGGTCGCACTCTTCAGCTTGACCTTGGTGCTAGGAAGATCATAGCAATCAAATCCTCTATGACTCGATTTAGGAAATTAACACAATGCACTGTGAAATCCTTTATATAGTTTAGGAAAACCAATCGTGAGACAGGCGGGAAGAGCGAAAGTAAGAAATCTGATGAGCAGTCGATAATCTCTTCATTTTCTTGAGCCTAACCAATTCTAGAGCGACAAGCAACCAGATTATTTGAGGATTCGATTTTAACTTTGAAGTAACAAGCAATGAAAACCTTCATACAATCTACGAAACATACCATACGAAAGTGCCGAAGCTAAGAAGCATGGATTATTTTAGGCCAGTCTCGAACGCCAGTCATCCACTGAAGAAGGATCAACCTTGAAACTGCCTCCACTTGCAACGCTCAAACACGAGCAACGCACTGATTCTGCTCCAACGCTACAACGTTTCTATCCTGAGAAATATATCTCAGAAAGTGATGATCTCTCATGAATGTTTATTTAGATTCAAGTCATATATGCCTTGCTTCGTCTAGTTCTATTGCTTGACAGTTTTTCAAAAGAAAACTTAATCCATTAAATTTGCTATTACATTATACTTTTGTGGGAGCTACTAAATACCATTCTTTCCAATCTTAATCACTCTACACATCATCATTAAATGGTACAGAAGCGAAGTGAACGCGATTTAGGTAGCCGTGGAGGAAACAATGCGAGCTGGTGGCATTAAAGAAACGCTGCTCCCAAGTCTGTTTCTGGACAAATCATCCTTATCCTTCATAAATAAGTACTTGAATGGACAAAAGTGCATCAGAGTCAGGGGTCTGAATCCCTCATGGATATCTATTATATATTGGTCAACCAAGCCTTCCATCTTCCCGGGTATATTATTCGGTAGTAGATTCCTCTGAATTCTGATTTGCACATCGTGCGGACCCGAAAGTTATTGCGTGGACCACATACGCATTCATCACGCAACTATGATTGTGAATTGACGTCAAATATATGGACGTACCTTTCTTCTTTCCTATTTCCCCAGTCCCCTCTCTCCTTCTTTCCCTACTTTCATCTGCAATAGCTATACAGGTTACAAGTTAGAGGAATAAAAGTTGAATGGAACGAAGGATTTCTAATGCGTATATATTAAACAATTCAAGTAATATGACCTGTAACGATCTTTTACGGCGGTATTCATAGGCTCAGCCCCACAATGTGTTATGCGAGGCTTCTTCTCAACTAATTCCGAGTTCTTCTTCAAGTCATTTAATAAAGAAATTCCGATGCCTAAACCACTTTCGAAGCACTTTATACGTAGAGTTACCAGTAAGTGATATGATGTCACTTATTAATAATCTCAGGTAGGGCAACACATGGTTTCTGTGTAGTAATTAATAAGCCCACCGTCCTCGAAGCATATGCTCGCGATGGACTCCGGTCGGAGATGCTGCGTTCTGTCAACACATCAACATATCTATGGTTTAATTCACGTGGATAGCACCGGTGAAAAGTTGCACTTCTTAGAAAGTAGCATGCATTTAGCATTGTTCAAATTCTTAGAAAGCATTTCTTAGAAAGCAACATGCATTAAGCATTGTTCAAATTCATCAACATATATTAGCAAAACGCACATCAATAGCACAACGGAAATAGCGCGAATAATTGGTTTGCTGGGCAATGGTCAGATAAATATAAGCTGCTGAGACTTGAAAGAGAGGATTGTGCAAGCTATTAAATAAGTTAGCACCTCAATGAAAGCCGGCAAAGAATGCTGAATGCTCTCAGAAGCTCATAACATAGAGCTGTATATATTTTGCATGCCTGAATCGAGTCAATTTCTACATTCGCTAAAATTTTGGAGTTCCTTCATGCAATAGGGTTCTGCTTTAGAATACAGTAAGTTTTCTATGTAGACGACTATTATAAACTTTTGCCGTACCAAACAACGGCTTAGCGTCAACTGGTGTTGAAAACTGTAAGTCCTGCAGGAACCAGTAGAGAGAAATACACATCAGACGATAACGGTTATAAAATCTCTAGAGAGTTGCAGGGACCATGTTTGGTATTATCATTATCTCTATCGTTCATGGTGAGCCATATCTTCCATAGTTTCTGGAGGTGAACCATTGCTTCCGCTCTCTCCTCATCAACTGTTTCGGCAAGGCTTATTAGTCGATCGTCGATTTGTTGGCGAGTAGCCAACAAGTTGCGGTCGTACTGCCATGTTGTGTTCCTATAAAATTATTGAGATGCTTCTTACTCATTCTTTTCTTGAAGAATACTTGGTTCTACGAACGGAAATTCCCATAAATCACCCTCTTGTGCATAGAGACAGCACTATGGGCCCAGCAATCGGATTGTACCACTCGCCTCGCGATTCAGATTCCAGTCTGTGAAGAGTAGATGATTGACTTACTTCAAAGCGTCATAATTTGATTATGAGTAGGTGCGCATAATTG
This sequence comes from Haemonchus placei, assembly GCA_900617895.1. Classification (NCBI taxonomy): domain Eukaryota; kingdom Metazoa; phylum Nematoda; class Chromadorea; order Rhabditida; family Trichostrongylidae; genus Haemonchus; species Haemonchus placei. The sequence continues at coordinate 36,681 of UZAF01017818.1, forward strand.
GTTGAGTTCCCAGAAAAAATTAAGTTTTCGTACGGTAATGGCCTCATGCGGTAGGACCGCAGCTGCGTCGTCTTCCAATTGTGCATCATAAAATCACGTTCATCATTCCACTTGCTATTTGTTATCCAGTTATCGCGAGTCCATGCGGTTCCCTGAAAATTTGAGTGGCGTGATCTCAGAAAGATTCAAACCATAGAATGAATTGAGAGTTGGAGGCGAACGTCCTTCTTTCTACCATATCAAACCGTGAAAGCTGCCATTTTAGTCGAAAAGTGCTTTTTTCGTAACTTGTTGACACTCGGTTAGGCACCTGATGACCCATTTAATTTTTGATCAGGTGGGAGGCGATTTCTCATGGTTATTAGCATACGCAGTTGTAAAGAAATGAGCTACGTTTGGAAAATAACTGATGCTGTCATTGTTACTACGAAACAGAGAGAGCCTATCTGAGTTCTTCTAAATGAAGTGCAGTAAACCCTTCGCTGTAGGAACTAAATTTTCTCACCTTAGGTAGAATTTTAATTCTCTCGAAACGAGGGGCTTCTCCTAGTAAATGCCTTATACAAGCCTCGTATAAGAAAAGGTCATTAAAACCATTCGAATTGTTGTAGATCCAGAGGCAAAACGGCAGATTGACAACATCGTTGTGGCAGATGATTTCAGCAAGATACGCCTACAACAAATTCTCTTTACAGCAAAACTTTAAAGTCAGTAGACAACACGAGTAATGTAATGCCTCTGTAGGAAATTAAGCAACAATCACTTAGACCCTGAAAAGTTTCGCTTGTTATCGTCGTCCGTGTCCTTTGCAACAAGTTACGCTTGTTGCACAGGACCGGACGACGATGCAATGATGAGGGTGGGCGAGATAGTGCGCAGATGGTAAGGATACAGCGGTTGATTTTTGAGTGAAGACTTTCACAGCAAAAACAGCTCCTATGTAGAAGCATTTGATGAAAATTGAGATCCTGAGAGCAGCAGTGGAGAGGATCGTTGATAAAGAGGTTCGCCTATATTGGATACCGATATTATTCTTTTCCATTAGTGATGTTCTGACCCACATTAAGCCTTTCAAGGTATGCCAATACCAAACTAATCTAACGCACAGCACCTTCTCCCCTTGGTTCTCATGCTTCAGAGGCTGCCCCGTCGGTTCACCTAACGAGGCCAAATAAATATAATAAATGAATTTCAAATACAGCATTAATCATATAATAATAAGATTTTTTAAACAAAACTAAGTACAGGTAAGTGTTGGTATTACTGTTTAGAGGACTAATGTATTTCACCGCTTTCTTATGACCGAACTAAACTCATCATTGAGTGAATTCAACTAGCAATCTCAAAAAACTGCAACTCGCTATTACCTTTGATATTTCTAAAGGAGGTTTTACATGAGTGGAAAATGGCTTACTTCGTCTTAATTTCTTTTTTTTATACAATATTGATGTTTGTAAATTTGATTTGAATTCATCACCAATCGGATTACATTTAATTAACTCTTTCGATGTATCTATATCAAATACAATTGTTTTGTTAAGTAGTGGGGTGTTGGAAAATTGAGCTCATCATAGTTTATTACGAAGTTAAAGTTGTACAAACGGTATAGTGTAAATAAGTACACATTATCATAATGAAAACGTCTAATCACGTAATAGGTATCGTGAAAAACAGAATCTAAACTTGAATTCGACAAAATCCCCACAAATTTGTGAACATTATCCGCAGATATTGCAGATTAACGGGAATTTATAACGCTATTATTTGGACCTCACCTAACGAAGGAATGCATTAGATCAGCCTGTACAAGCTAACAGCATGCACTGGAACAAAGTTGAAGCAACTCAACGATCTACTTCACTGAAGTTCCCGCTCACTTAAGGGTAGTTAACCAATTGATGGCAAGGCAAACTTCGTTGGGGATAATACAGTGCGTCGCAAAATGATACAGCCACCTCTAATTTTCCCAAAAACTCACAGTATATGTTGTTTCTGAAAAACTGCCAAAGTAAAAAATGTGTCAAATTTGAATTGCAATCCGCACATTATCACCAGCTCGAAAACACAAACATTTTTCTTGATAAATTT
>UZAF01017819.1:5211-15805 GCA_900617895.1 Haemonchus placei
TGAGGAACTTCGTCTTCTTTACGTCCAGCTGAAGCCCATTATCCGCGAGCACTTTTCTTTAAGGGAACGCTAAAACTGGAATGGAGTTGATGTCTGACTTAACTTCTCTATTCACTGCCTCGTCAGAAAACTTGGGCTCCGCAAGTTTACCGAAGTTGACTGTTTTCTTCCTATCTCGAAAAATCCCGGAACTTGTCGACCCAATTCCAAATATACAAATGGGTCAATTTTCTGTCTTTTCCAAGCTCTTTCACGAACCAATTATATATTATGTATTATGCTAACCACCTGTCGAGAACTGGGAACAACTACCACCTTTTTGTTTACCTTTTACTTTGTGCTTATTAAATGAAGCGACAGCTATTTCACTCACTTGCAAACCTGGAGATAGCGATAGAGAAAGCTATTGGCGATCAGCATTAGAGAAGTAACGAATGAAACAATGAATAGAACTATCAGAACCTGCCCCCAAGGTTCTCTGTAAAGCGGTCCCGTGGCGACAAAGACAATCCAGTAATTCTCCGATATGGCCACCTGGAAAAGAAAAAGCTTCAATGGCTCAAGGGCCAGTTACAATAACAATCTGTGAATAGGGAACATTAGTCATTGGTCACTGCTGGCCTGTAATTGAAGACGACATGCTTCCATTTTTGGTGAATTATTTGATGAAAACTGCGAAAGTTTGAAAAGAGATACACTCTAATTCCCAAACCATGACCAGCTGCTTGGTTGACTTACTGATTTTCACTTGTAACCCTCCAGATTCCAGAAGGAAGACTCGAAACAGCTGTCGATGGGGAAAAATGGTAACCCACTGCTGGTCAAATCCGCACAAAGCCCCATGACAATCGTGAGACTCTACGGGTAGGGATCTAACGAAGTAACCTAATAAGCTCCTAGTGACACCCTGAAGAAGTTAGTTTCGAAACGTTACTGATTAGTTTTACAGTAATTGCTGCTGCCGTAACATCTTCACCTGACAGTTTGAACTAATCTGACTTTCCACCCTTCCATCTCCCCATTACAGGCATACAGTTACTTGCTGAAGAATCGTAAATTATGATTTCTTTACTACATTTCATGTACTAATAAGCCCTGAATTCATATATCCAAATAAGAGCTTACCGGTACAGCAAGAAGCAAACAGGCAGAGTAAATAAGATCCTGAATCGCAGTTAGGAGAAATACGTATTTGTAGGATTTTATAGCATTTAGAGGACACCGGAAATACACATATAGCAGGTAGAGATTGCACAGGATCGCTAACGAAGATATTGACTGGCAAATCGGTGAAAATACAGGGCTCATCATTGGTTGTCTGAAATTGGCGTTTTCATTTAAAATTCGAAAATGTGGCATCAGAAGGCATTCCAGACGGCGTCAGGAGACAAACGTAGGTAACAACTTGTACCTATACCTCCCGTATTACCAGACTTACCTTTGGTCCATCTTTTTTAGAAGGATTTCTGTATCAATCCAGTAAAAAACGATTCCCAGTCATGAACAAACCGATTTCCCTATATATAAAGTTCTACAAAAACATTTAGGCACTTAAGGTGCATCTTACCTTGGCACTGTAGAGGCATGGTCAGTAGAGCTCATCGTTATGAAAAGGATTTTCACTCAGAATTCATTGCTCAGGGGGTTATTATAGCTCACCTACATGGTACGTATGTACGCTCCCATGACGTAGTCTAGATGTACTCGAGTGCAAAGTATTTTGTGGTTTGTTTAGGTACTACATTGGATGCCCCTTTTTTTAGTTCACATACCAATTAGTCACTTGACTTATTACTATAAATAATTGTTCTCTATATTGGTCAGAAAGAGCTTGGTATGAACAAAAACAAAGCTGTTCCCGAACATGTAACCAGCTTGAGAAAAGGAAAAGTTGAGCGATAACTTTGAGACGGGGAAGGGCATGAGGTCCACGTTGACGTGGTGCTTCTTCTTTATGAATAATAATTTCTTGTGAACAATGGTCAAGTGATTTAGTTCAGATTACAAAAAGTTCCATTCTCGAGAGGACAGTGGTTATTTTACTGAATGAGTAAGAGAGCTCAAGAAGACGTACTCAAACATATAATCATCTTGGCCGAGCCTTACCGAATTAAAAAACGACGAAGTTTTAAACATTAACACACGTCAAACATCAAAAAACAGTTGGAATTACAAAGTCTGAGAGTAAATTTGTTCTTGAAATTTTAGATTAATTTTGCTTGTAAGTATTCAGGTTACAAGTAATGGTTTCTGTCAAAAAAATCTTCAGGCTTTCCCATGCGAAAGCGAAAGTGGGCCAGGTGAGGTCCACTAAGATGACAAAGGAATAATACTTGAAGATCAAGAAAAAAATTTTTTAGAACAAGTGAGTTATCAAATAGAAACAATTCATTGACTCATGCGACAAAACTTTCCCGTTTTCAATACTACTCAGATGCCCACGGACGAGGAACTGCTTCCAATATGAAGCTCGCTTTTGTACTGCCTTTTCACCAATTTATTATTCAGTATAATTATTTAGTCAATTATTTTGGTTGGATCCCTCGGAACGTTAAACGAACACCGGGACGGCCGCCAACAAGATCGTCAGACTTCTTCACTTGGACTCCGAATGAAAGATATGTTAAGCTTCGTTTCTCTCTAGCGAGGACGATTCACTGGATTACTCTGCCTCGCGACAGGGACGAATGGAGACGTTAATGGAGCTCACGCGAGGAAATCGATGATCAACGGGACGACAGGTGATACAGATGACTAGTAATGTTAGGTTTTACTTCCAGGAGTGATTGGAGAAGCCTTGATTTCCATAAGACTTTAGTCCAGAAGAATAAGGGAAACTGTAGCACCCAATCAAAGTAGACCGAGCTACTACCTAGTCCAGAGGCAGTAAGGGAAGACAAGATGGCACACAGCAGAATTATCATAAAGCACTGAGTGTCATTCTTAAAAGCACGGCATGTTCCTAATGAGAAAATACTTTACTACCTGAACTTCAGTAGTTTAAATTTTTTCCCTTTATTTTCAAGCAGAACAACAAGTAATACTGTAAAAGTTATGATAAGTTTGTGGTACTCCACATAGTTCTCGTCTCAAATTTTTTGTAATTTGTCGCAAATTCTTGTGAAGAAGCGATTCTACTGCTTTTTTGATCCCTTCACAACTAGTTTTTCTAGGCCACCCTGCAAAAACAATCTGTTCGAGTAACTATTTAGATAATGGCCATGACTGGCCAACCAGGTGAACCTACTGTCTCAAACAAAGATCGGTTAAGTGAGGAAGCAGAAGTGAAGCAATCACCCAGAATTAGAGTGATATGGTATGCACAGTTTAAATAAGTTGGAATCAAGATGATGTAATTTAAGTAACCGTGCAAATTTAGAAGTTGGCTAAACAAAACTGCTCTCACTGAGTTTGCTAGCAGCACTACGGTACCTACTAGTACGGATTTAATAGACATAAATGAAATAAAGTTTTTGAAAAAAACGAAAATTCCTTGATAGCCGAGTAAGAGGGGCCTGATTTCAGCTGCTCCATGATATCAGGTGTCACGTATTACATTTATCCATTTAATTTAATAAATACTTAGCAGTAAATGGTAATAATGGCTCTTCCCTCGAAATGCACTTCCATTGGCTACACGTAGCGGATACCAATGAAGAATTGAGAAGAAGTCTTGAAAAATGATTTTTTTNATTTTTATAACGAAGTGGTATTGCGGCAAGTGGGGCACTATCACACACGCATGGCCCGGAGCTCAAATTCAGCTCGATGTCCATCCGAGTAATCCAGCCTTCCATCCTTCATGAGCCGTTTACTTGGTGCAAGACTTGTCTGGGGATAAAGACGCTGATTTCTACATCGCCTCGCCACCGCAAGTCATTGCATAGGCCACCCATTCATTCAGTACCCCACAACGATTATGAATAAAAGTCGAATGACTGGGTTCATACTCAAAGGATTGATCATTTTCATAGATAATTAAGATCTATGTGGTCAAAGTAAATGATGGATGTATTCATTTCTCAGCCTCTCCGTTCTGAGGGAGTTCATGTAGGTATTATGAGGCTCTCAGGCAATCAGTTGGCATCCATCCCATCCATGAGGCGGCTCTTCATTCTTCCGGCCAGCACAGCACCAAGTTGCGGTCCCGGAAAATGGAAACTTCTGTTTGGACTTACCAGTTGCTGATTTACTTTGACGAACTTCAGTATATGAAGTAAATGTTCCCTCAGTTTTCAATATAACAGTGAAGGAATAACGTAGTAATATAAATATAAATACATTGTATTCAATAATATATGATTTGTATTCACATAGGTAAACAAATATATCCAATCAGGGGTACGTTCAAAAGCAGTAACCGTAAGGATGTAAGAGAATCTCTCGGCAAATAAAGCAAAAGTAAGTAAGTAAGCAAGTAAATTGAAAGTAATTTGGTACTTGGAATCGTGAGATAACCAAAAAAATGGATCTTTTCTCCAAATTCAAATGAATCATTACCGTTGTTACCGTATGGCAGTGTTTCTTACACCTGCCTGTTTTTCTAATGTTAAGGAATAACATAGCTTATTAATAATCGTCCAATTCCTATTGTGCAAGCTGATAATTCAGTCCAAAGAATTGTGTGAACAATGAGCTATTCTTAATACTCCTCTACTAGAAGGGTTCCCCTCACGACTACGAACTCAGTACTCAGTACTGTGTCGACGGTGGCTTATGAAATGAAGGGTGAAGATAGCATAACTACTACCCAACAAGGCTCAGAACGGTCAACACCTCTATCCTTCATTGCAAGTTACTTCTACACTCTTTTCTTCTTTTACTTCTATTTGCCGAGGCGATAAAGTGTTGAACGGGGCACTATCACTCGCATGGTCCTGGGATCAAATTCCAGGCAAATTAATGCGCAAGCAAACCAAGTCTTCCACCATTCCGAAGTCGGCTAATTGGTACCAGACATGTCTAGGAGGATAGAAGCACTGGCTTGTGCATCGACTGGCCACCACAAGTCATTGTATGAGCCTCAAGCACATTCAAACGCCGCTACGATTCGCACTGAAAATTAGGTGCGGGTAGCATCCCATAGCACAGAGATTGATGCAAGCAAGTAGCTCTCAAGCAATAGCTTCAGAGAAGAGATTCACCTGACACAAAGAAACCACACATGACAACCTTTATTTCCTTCAATGGCTGTGGAAAAAAACGAAAGTCAGTTCACAGGCGCGCTCCAATGGCGCTAACGAGTTGATTAATTTCACCCAGAACTTGTGTGATCATGCCATATGCTCCCAGACTGCGAAACTTGGCATTGAACGCGGATTGACTGGCTGGGAGGATTTCTCTGAAATATGATTCGATGAAAGATGGTCAAATTCATTCCTTTGGAACAATTGATTTGCAGTCATCTGTGAATAAAGTTTGATTGGATCTGAATACGAAAACGGTGAATAGCCGTGGCTCAAATCCCTCGGAATGAGTCCGCTCTTGTCCCACTTCTGTGAAACTAAAGACCAATGGGGTTTCGGTAGTGCAAGCGATAAAAAGCACAGTGCCCGGGTAGCATGATCATGGGTCGAATCCCGTACGAGTTTTGTCCATAAATCTCCAATATATATTTTGCGACTGATGACCCATTTATGAATAATTTGTAGCTTTCTTTAAAAAATAGTGGGAGAGTAATTGTCCTCTGTTGTTGCTGGATGCCTAGTCATAAGAGAAGCTAATTCATCTCAAACCCAGCAACGATATATCAGTTCTGTAGAAATTGTAGACATGACTTCAATCAAGGAAAGGCTTTCAGAGGGAAGAAGCTCATGATGATGGTCGATTTCACTCATGAAATAGTTACGTTCGAAAGGAAGTTCCGCTCGAAATCCACCGTAAAGTAACAGATAAGTGGTTCGTAGTCAACGGTAACAACAAAAAAATGGAAAGATACCTGAGATTCGCCAAGCCTCCGATCAAAGTGGATGATTGACTTATACGAATTCTATCCAGGAGCTCTGGTCTGGATAGCACATTACGAAGTCTACCGTTCAGTGAGAGGATCTGCGGCTCTGTAAGACAATTTCTGTTGTGCCTTTGCTTTAAGACACCTAATCATTTTCGGAAACTGGTAATGAATACGAAATGATGCCATCTGACCGAGTGTAGCGATGTCGGATTCGCTGATAGGGGCGTTCCGTAGATTGACAATACCCTGCTGCAGTCTGTTGATACTTGTTTGTAAGAAGAAATATTTGCTCTAAAAAAGAGAATGGGGTGCACAAGTTGAAGGTACTGAGGTAGGTTTACCTTGACGAGATCCAGTAGTTGCGACGACAGACTGATTCCATCGTAGAGAGCTGGAAGTGCAGCTGCATTGCTCTAAAAAAGGAACGGATGTCGGACTACATGTTTTGGCTTCGAGAAACTGGGAGCGTGCAGAACTGTTTAGGGCAGTCGTCCTAATTTGCTAGGGCCTTACTTCCTTACTATTGCTTCTACAAAGCTTCGAACCAAAAAAAAAATTCGGTCTTTGTCAGATAGAGGTGCCGTTCGTTTTCTGAGAAGGGTGAAGTAGCAAAGCTGGAGGCCTATGAACCTGAATGATGCGAATTCCTTTTTCGGAGAGTTTTCTGCAGCCTTCCTGCAAATAAGCCCACATAACCTACTTACGACACTTTACTTCTTTTCCTATTTAAAAGCTCTATGGTTCCACCTGGTCCAATGAATTCCCTGGTTACTATTTTGATTGAAAGCAGATTTTTGTGGTGAAATTTCTGGTCGGCTAGAAATCAACGCAAACGTTCACTTTATTAAATATTATAATTACGACTATGGTGAAATATTAAGGCCTACCAGAGCAGGGAGCAGACAGAAGAACAGGACAGCGGCACGCATATTCGATGATGATGGTCACAGAGAATGGCTTTAAGTACTGTCAAAAAGTACCAGTACGAAAACAATGTAAATCATTTTTTTAGTCAAACCCTTTGATTTCCATAATCCCCATTTGCATCGCATTGTGCTGACCAAAACACGGAACTGGCGTCACAGGTTGCTGTGCAGAGAAAAATTAATAATTTTTTTTNGGCGAGCAAATCTTAGGCTTAGAAGGTCCCTCCCATCTGCCCCCCTCCCTGAGGCCATAAGGTATGCTCTCCCGAACAGGGTAGGAACCCCTTCCCGGTAAGGTATGCTTTGGGGAGAGCAAAGAGAGAGAGAGACCCGGATCGGGGCTTCCCAGCCCTGAACAGGAGAGCATATCTTACGGCCCCTGCTCTTATCCCTTGAACTACGGTCAATATCTCCATTGAAGCGTTCAGAACCCATGTAATAGCCTGTAGGACAGGAAGATTTTCTGTAGCAGGTATACTTGAAACGTACCAGCAGGCCAGCTACGTAGGAAATAGGACTTTGTGTGAGTCCTCTGCCAAGTGACACTGTTAGCTCACTCGCTGCTGTCTTGCCTTCGTTGAACTGAAAAACAGTTGTAGTTAAAACGCATATTAAGAAGCTGATTTGAAATCTACTTCTCAGATAAATCTCGTAAGTTTTTCGTTGAACTTTTTTATTTTTATTATATTGCTTTCATCGATGAATTTGAACAAAACGGGTTTAAGAAGTATTTGAAAACTTTCTTGTCTTCCTATTTNNNTTTGGAAAAAGTCGTAAGGACTCGAGACTTACTTGCAATCAAACAACAGGTTGATTTCACTAGAAAAAGTATTCCGAGCCAGAGTCAATCAGGATTTTTTATAATTGTTTGAAAAATCCACTATTTCGCATTATTTCCTCGAAATTTTGAAAGATTTCGTTTGAAATCTCTCTCTCTCTAGCCGCCACGATGATAATTTTTCTATTTTTTCTCTTTTGCAGATTTTTCTCTGAGAAAGCGTTCCGTTTGACGGACTAGCTGGCAGAGTCGACCGAGACGGTTCTGCGAAGAGCAGAAAAAATCGAAACTTTGTTTGTAAATAGGTTTCCTTAACATTGAGAGCTTTGAGAGCTTACTTTTAGAGCTGAAATTAGTCACAAAAGCTATACCAGGGAAATATTGACCTGATCGTAGCCAATATTTGGGGAGAAGATGCTTTACAGGGACGTTTCAATTTGAACGAATCTGATCCGTACGATGCTTCTTTCCGTACGATAATTACACTTTTTTATGTTGAGATTATTCCGGAGAAAATAAAGATTTTTATGAATATTTCAGTGTCACTTAGACCAAACAAATTGCAATCCTTCTTTGATCTTTTTCTGGTCCCATTCTATTTGCCTTTGTCATTCTTAGGCCTGGAACTTTATTTTTGTTCTAGCTTGTAGAGCCAGAAATTGACTTTTGATGGTCGAAATAACACAATGATGAATATGCTATCGATAAGTAGTATAGTTGCTCTTTGTGTTGCTAACATTTTTCACCCGGAGAAAGCATTCATCACCCACGAGGAGGGGGGAATGCACTGAGTCTAGAAAAATAAACCCGAGCATGTTGTAAAATTCCAAAGCTTTTAGTTGCCGTACTTCGAGTAGTCGTCACGATACGATGCAACTTGAGCTTCATTGAATCGCAATTTGCTTCTTTGCCTATGCTCTGTTTGGTTAACCGAATCAGTCATGAGTTGGTTCTTATGTTTTTTCCACTTTCCCCGTGAATAATTCCTTGGTAAAGAGGTCATTAAGTTCAACCATCAATTCCATCAAGGAGATACAAGGTTGGCACATACCCGGGAGCCACTAGAATTGAAGTTCTCTTGAGTTTCCCTCCAAAAGGCCAATTTTTATTGAGAATTCAAGGTAAATATATGTAGCTTCGACGGCATCCAAAGTTGGATGGGGTTTTAGCTAGAAAAATGATCGTAGCTCATTTCAAACTACACACTATTCATCTGATTTGCAGTCAACCCTTTAATTTATTCTCAAGTTTCAAATCATACTGTATTTCTTTTATTGTTCATACTTAACTGTTCTATTGAAAAGAATTTTCGCCTAAAAACTATTTCCTTGATCGCTCTTCTAGCGCATTCAACGTTTCTTTTCCCTTGTGAAATGATGTTTTAAATGATGCTTGGTGATTCTTCATCGTCTACGATGTTACACCTTGTGGGGACAAAAGGTAGTATTATTAGAAGCAGGTAATTCATATCCCTTCACCTGCTGTGCCCACTTCCTCCTGGAAGTAGCAAGTATCGGTATGGCAGCTGCTAAAAATCCTCTGAAGCTCCTGATGGTGAAAGTCTGCTTAGAAATCCTTATACTACAGTGCGCAGCAAGAAGGGCAGCCGAGCCAAAGGAACAGCCGCCTTTTACTGACTTGTACCCCTCCAAATGAACTCAAACTCTATGAAGTTCAAATACGGCTTTGGTAGGGTTCCGTCTCAAAAATGTGACGATCCGAGTCTCATGGCCTCCAGGTAGGATAGTGCTCAAACTAGCAGCTCATGGACAATAGTTGGCTTCGAGAGCTATTAAACCTACTGGCAATCGATCTTACTGAAGTTTTCGGATAGGTCGAATCGAACCTAGATATATTTCTGGTTTTGTACGTCTCAGTGGAGCGGGTGCCTGAAATTNGCTCAAACTAGCAGCTCATGGACAATAGTTGGCTTCGAGAGCTATTAAACCTACTGGCAATCGATCTTAGTGAAGTTTTCGGATAGGTCGAATCGAACCTAGATATATTTCTGGTTTTGTACGTCTCAGTGGAGCGGGTGCCTGAAATTCGATGTTAGGAGAGAAACCTCTGCACCTTTATGGGCACTCAGTCCGCTTCGGGAAATTTTATGTTTTAAAGATCGGAAAGGAAATTTGGCACAACTTTGAGAGCACATCAATCAGCGCTCCATCAAAGAGGCACAAAAGTCTTCTGTTACGAAGGACGTCAATCAATAGCGTATGGCAGTAAAGGGCCGATAATGGCCTCCAAAGAGGCTGTCGAGGGAGGGCGATGCAAATGCAACTGACACAGAAACTGAGAAGCAGCAGAATTTTCTTGCCTGAAGGCCTGATTATAGATACAGTTTTCTGGAATACCCCTTAAAAATTGCACTTTTGTATGGCAGAATGTCATAAATTAGATCTTAATTGTGTGGCGTGACAATTATCCATATAATAGGCACGTTTTTGATGGTTCCTCAAGCAAGCGCTTTTAGAGTTGAACCTTGAGCGCTGGGCGCCAAGCGTCAAGCGTCGTACGCTCTCATATCGATGGATGGCATTAGGCGCTTGTGGGCTACTTTAGCATTCTCGTTGCAGCTGAGACGATGTTTGCGTTGAAGCGTATTTTCCCAAACAGCCTGCGTACAGCTCTCCCATAACAAAATAGGTTCCCTAGTAATCAAAAATTCTAATGTGGTGATGTAAGGCACAACCTCTCCTCCTAGGACTACAAGTTCATCTCATATTCCCTTATAGCTGTTCCAATGATAAATGAAAGTGAAAACATTTTATAAGATTTTTTCTCATAAATTCTGCTACTAAGACGATAAACAAGCTTGTTTATAATCTTGGTAACAGGCTAAAAAAGGGAGGCGGGCGTTAGGAACGAATTTGGTAACCGATTCGCCGCACGCGGCTGTCGCGGACCACTCATTCGCCGTTATTACAGCTCTAG
>UZAF01017819.1:16150-33267 GCA_900617895.1 Haemonchus placei
AAATCGCTACTTTGTGAAAATTGTAGTGTTAACAAAAAAAATGGACTATAGGGATATGTACTCAATCAGACTGATTTGAAGCTGATTTCTTGTTTCATTTTTCGTTATGAAGATCAATAAGGATAAAGGATGAACTGTTCGGGTGCTAATTAATTTCGCCTGATGAATGCGCCCCCTCATTCGACTTCTGTTCAGAATCGTAGTGGTGTATTGAATGCGAAGGAGCCCTCACAGTGACTTGCAGTGGCTAGCCGAAGTACAAGTCAGCGCTTTTAACCTCCCAGACGAGTCTGGTACCCTATCAGCCGGCTGCGAAGGAGTAGAAGGCTTCCGTGACCTCTTGGTGAATAGCGATACAGGATTCGAACTATACCGGGATGACTGCACATGCTTTGTAGTGCGCCCCCTGCCACTACGCCACCTCTGCCTTATGACGTAATCAAGCAAGTTGTCTGATAATGAAGATTATGCTTACATTCAAATCCGAAATTATCAACTTGTTTGGAACGCCACTGTTCACGAGAACCAGGAAAGAGAAAATGACAAAGTTGGGTTTCTGCAGAAAGTTTCTGAGCTCTTTGAGAATATTCTGAAGTCATGGCAAGAGATAAAACAGGATTGTATTGTACAGTTCTGCAGATGGTACCTAAAACATCTGGAACTCTCTAATTTCAGTAATTTGACGGGAGCGGAAGGCTCACGGACACTCCTAAACCCCACATTTTGCCAGTACGCTTTTTCATCGAGTCTCTAATCTTTCATCGAGTCCTCAATTATAGCACGAATCAGGCTTTTTAAGAACTGGAAACGGAGTTTTTAATTGAAGTGGAGGGTTCATGATGCTGTCATATCCCCAAGTGACATCCCAGGTGTTGAGAGACTCAGTTTTCGTTTTTCATGGGAGAGAAGGCGAAAATTTTGAGAAAATCGAAAGATTATTATACATCTGAATTCTTTACGAGAAGAGCTTAACGATGATCTTACTTTCAGCTTGATTGGAGTACTTTAGCTGGAGTTATGACGAAGCGACGGTTCGCGACGGATTAATTCATCGCAAACCGTCGGTCGACCATGAATTTGTTGCAGTATTGTAGTTTTATCCTTTCCAAGTCATCACAAGAGGTGATTCAAAATTAGAGTCGTTGGAATCGTCTTTCAGCTACATTTCCAATGACAAATCAAAAATCATGCAATCTTCTTACCCTTGCAAACTTTGAAATGTTTATCGTAGATTCCCCAATGTTTTTTTTTGCTCAGTGTGGTCCTCCAGACAGCTCTTTTACTACAAAAACCGATATTCCGGTGTGACGTTTATTGCTGAACCTGATTGAAAAGTCCGATATCCTTCCCAGTTGGGTCACAAGGTATTCTCGGACAACTACTCTCGGGAATGGCGTGTGCCGCGTTTTTGGACAGGGACAGAGGACCAGATCGCCATGGACCGATGGCAATTAACACCCCTTCACTTTGCACATGATCGAGATGAAAGGCTACTGAAATGCACTTTTTCAGTTCTTCGAGATTTTTGATCGTCTCCCAGTTTTTTTTTTGCAGAGAAAGTTGCGGCTCATCAGTGTTAAGTATGGAACTATTACAACAGTGGACAGAAGTAGTTTCCACAGCTGTTCCTACTTGACCGCCCATTTACCATTGACCACAGCCACTTTCGAAAATATCCTGTAGTGTTTTTTTCTAGCTCGTTAGTTATGAAAGCGTCAGAGAATAAACAAAAAACATTAGAAATAAACATAAACACTTATAGTAACATGATAACAATAAATTGCCATTATTATTGGAGTATTGATGAGGTCGTTTGGCGTTGATCAGTTCACTTTTTGGTTAAAACTTTAAGCGTTGATTAATCCATTGATCCGACTCTAGAGGGATGGACGGATTCTAGGCGAGAATCGATACTGGCATAGATCCATTGGCCATGCAAGTGATAGTGCGTCGCCAGCACCTCCTCCCCTTTTTATTATAAATATTACTACTGTTGGAAGGAGTTTTATCCATAGCTAGCCAACCTTGTGAGAATTTGTAAAGTATTAATAATGGGCGGAGGTGATGTAGTGGCAATGGCGCACTATATCGCACTCACTGTCGCGGGCATGAGTCCCCGATATCCGCCTAGGCTAACCATGCCTTCCATCCCTCCGGGGTCGGTTACATGGTAATACACTCGTTTGGGAGGATAAAAGCACTGGCTTGTACATCGGCTGGCCACCGCAAGTCATTGAATAGGTCACATACTCATTCAATACGCCACTACGATTCTGAATGGAATCGAATGCGTGGCGCATCTCTCAGACGAAATCGATTGACGCCAAAAGATCTAAAGACTTTAATAATAATAATAATAATAATAATAATAATAATAATAATAATAATAATAATGGTAATAGTAAAAATAATAATTATAATAATGGTAATAATAATAATAGTACTGTTATTATTATATGAAATAATACTGAAATAAAAATCGAATGGAGGAAGAAAGAGGGGGAACCCTTGACGAAATGCACTGGGGTCTTGACTGCGAAGCTCCAGTATCATCTTGTAGTCCATCCTCGGCTACCAAATTGTCTTTTTCTTCTGGCGACGTTATGTCGGAGGTTCCATATGATTGTCTTTATATTTCCCATATGTTTCCTTTGTTACACTGCCCCACTTTTTTTCGCATTGGCTTTCTTTTTGGATCACAGCTGGAATTGATCGGATGCCGGGAGACTTTAGATCGGATCATATGCCTCTTTTCCGGAAGAAAAACTGAATTTTTGAAAAGTACCGCTTTTGCAGGCTCAGCTGTGAATCACCTGCTAGGCTGAACACTTTTCCTTCCAATGTTCGCAAAGAGATTTTATGTTTTTGTATTGGTGCGAGAGTGCACGCAGCTGTCACTGACTGATCGGCTGCTCTTGGCCGATCCGCCCCCGAATCGCCGCTGCTTCATTTCCATCAGCTTTTTCTCTTTTTTTAAAACCATTCCCATGTCACTTTACTTCAGTTTGAAAGCTCCATTTGAATAGGGCTATTTCGCTGATTTGAAAACACCTGCGGAACAGGCCTGTCGTTGGCTGTTTAATCGGGCTCAGTCGACAGTCATATGTGTCTTTATGGGTTCAGAGATCCGAAGATCAAAGTACTGAGTTTTACCAGGATTTTGTAATGATCTGAGAGCTTGGGAGTCTGCTATCCATCTTAGCCAAAAGTCTTGACACCTGGCTGAAAGGCTTCAATACTTTTTCAAGTTCTAAAAGTTCTAGCAGCCAAGTCAGCTATCCATCAGAGTTTTTGCATCACATTGTCCAAGACGTAAAGAATAAAGTGCTGGGCGTTAATCAATCCCATCGAGGGTGTTCCCACGCATTCGGCTTCCATTCAGAATCTCAGTGGCGGATTGAATGCGTATGTAGGCTATACATACATACAATGATTTTAAGTGACCAGCCGATAGACAGGTCAGTGCGTTTATCCTCCCAGACGAGTCTGATACCAATTAACCGACCCCAGAGGAATGAAAAGACTGGGTGGCCTCTGAGGATATCCATCGGGGATTTATCTTCTACCACTTTTCAAAGGGTATTTGAAAACTTACATATATTCCTAATGAATTCGCCATGTTTCTTAGGAATTTCTGGCATGAAGCATTGTTGGAACAGGTGGTTAGTCCGCATCCCCAAGAATAAGTCAACCAAGCTTCCATATCGTCGAACAGACCACTCTGAAAAGGAAGCTACAGTTATACAGCTATGATTGATTTGAGGTTTCATAGTTAATGCGCCGAAGATCTGCTCAAATTGTTCTAGACCTTTTGAAAAAAAAAATCAGAAGGCGATACTGGGCGATCGGCCCATTATGTTCTACAAGACCTTCCCTATACCCATTTTTTTGCAAAAAATTGAGAAAGTGATTCAGCAGAATGTAGAAAATGATTCGGAAAAGTTTTGGAGCCCTTCTGTATCCAGACATTCTTTGATGAAGTAACAAATTGAAAAAATTGATCGCAGAGAAAATGCAGGTCAAATACTGAAAAGATCTGCTTCTGAATGGCCACAGAGTACCGTAGCGAAGTTTCTGGGCCCTTTCTGAACCCCTACTGATATAAATATATGATATGTGAAATATAAATAAATATAATATAAATATATAATATATGTAGTAACTAATCCTTGGGAGACGGGCGTTAGGAACGATTTTGGGTAATCGATTCGCCGCACGCGGCTGTCGCAGACCACTCATTCGCCGTTATTACAGCTCNATAATTCTACTATTAGTACTTTTGTTCTTGTATTTCTTACCTACTGGTGCATCCTGCTACATTCCTTCGCGCGAGACGCCCCTCTCACCGCGAAGCGGCCACTTCGTTTCTAACGCAAAACACCCGCTAATTCTTCACTTTGTTTTCGGAATGACTGGGATTTCTATTACCATTTTTCGTCCCCTACTAATTTTCCGATTTTAATTTTGAAGAAGATGTAACAATTCAACCGAATGCCACTTCCAAGGCAATTTTTTTGGAAACCTATTCACACGGTAAGAAATGGGGCCGAACACCGGCAAATTCAGAAAAAAAGAGTTACATGGGATGATCTCCTTCTGAAGGGTGCAACAGGAAGCTTCTGAGGCTACTGTTGAAATGCCTGTGATACAGCGTTGTGACTGGTATTTCAAATTATTATTGAAGTATGTAAATTGAATTTTTATAGAGAACCACCAACCCCCAGTTTTTTCTGTTTCTGGTATGCTCTAAAACTGTTTCGTTCTTTCAGAGTTGCTCATATAGCCATATGATCCATCAATTACTCTTGTCAGTAATAAACGGGTGAAGAATGTAAAGAGATTCTCTTTTTAGTAAGTAAACAATGGGTCTTTTTGAAATGTAAACTTTTTTTACTTTGCAAACACGCTGGCGCACGGTTAGGTCCTACTTACTGGTAGGAGGTGAGGTATCGCTCACCAACCTGCGCCCCTTTAGTGAAATCTCATTACGCCAGTGGGGACGTTCAGATAGGACATCCCTTGTCAAACCGAAGCTCCCTCAATTCCGGAAGCACTAAAAACTACATCTTACTAGGACAGGAATCCATGTTTTAATCTTTGTTCAGGGAAAATGAGAATAATGGATTGTTCAGAGTATATCCAGGTAAACCCCGGCATCATATCCAGGTCTACTTGGAGGTATAATTTTGATCCCGGCCCCCCTGAGCAAAAGATTCATCGGATTGAAAGTGGCTAAAGGAGAGGCCTATGCAAAGCCAGGGTTTAGCAGTGATACTTTACTCTCTAAGATTGCATAATCGTTGTCAACTTATGAGCTATGGGGAAGCAGAAGGTAATAGCGAGTGCCGGGAGTTCATTGCAGAACTGCTTGAAGTCACAACCTCGGAAGAACCATTATTTACTGATTTAATTAGTCACTCAATGTAATTAATTCGAGGAATATTGCGTTGCGAAAAGTCTGCCCTTTGACATATTCCATCGCATTTTAACAAGCGGATGCGAAAAAGAAGTTCAACGAGCTGAACTAGCTCAGCTGATCGATTCGGCCGACAGATGCCTATAAATCGAATCTGTACTGGGTCGCATATAGATTGGGAGAGTCACGATTCACGAGCTTCAAGGTCTCCAACTCGAATAAACACAGGATGGAGGATAAAGTCATCGTGCGTTATTTAATCCTGTCAGAAAGATCCTTCACCGCATTCAAGTTCAATTCAAAATCTAACTGACATATCGAATGAATGCATATGTAGCCTACACTTGATTAGCCGATATACGAGTCATGCTTTTATCCTCCCAGACAAGTTTTGTAGCAATTGACCGGCCCTTGAAGGATGGAAGCCTTGGCTGGCCTTGCGGGCATCAATGCAGGATTCGAACCCGTGACCATGCGTGTGTGACAATGCGCCACTTGCTATGCACCACCTCCGCCCAAAAAAACGGGCCAAATTTTAGAATTCAACAGCTGTTAACCGTAGGAAAATTTTTATAAGGTGTCCGAAAAAATCAGATGCTATTCATGGCGCTTTGAAAGAAAACATTCCCAGGGATCCTTCTCCTGGATAATTCTGTCGTTGCAATTATGAAATAACGGATGAAATGCTTACCAATATCATGATCAACCCGAATGAATCATCATTCACTTCATTTGTTTACTTGCTTTATTTATTTATACTTTTGCATTTATTTTATTAATTTATCGTAGTTGACTAGTTAGCTATTTACTAATCTATTTCTTATTATTTATTTTCAGATATTATTGACTTGATTATTAGTACTCGGTTGTTAATATGATTGTTTATTTATTCATCTACTTATTTTTATGCTTAGCAGTTTAACTATCTCACTCGAAAGGACAAAATAGTTTTGTTCACTTTACTAGGCCGCTTTTTCATTGCTACAACTGCTGAAAGGAGCCCTCGAATTAGGTCATGAATGACTAATTAAATCAGTAAATAATGGTTCTTCCGAGGTTGTGACTCCATGCAGTTCTGCAATGAACTTCCGGTACTCGCTATTACTTTCTGCTTCCCCATAGCTCATAAGTTGACAATGATTATGCAATCTTAGATAGTAAAGTATCACTGCTAAGCCCTGGCTCTGCATAGACCTCTCCTTTAGGGGTGCGCTTCGTTGCGCGCGTCCGTCGAAACCAGGTCACGCCGCAGCCTTCGCACGCGGCGGATCAGCTCGCGATCTTTGACAAACGTCGCAGTTGACAGCGGGGCATACGATTTGCGGTTGGTCCACAGCATTCAGCCAATAAAGAAGAAAACACGACCAAACGCAAATCATTCGCTCCACTGACACTTGGTGGTACTGTAACGCCATCTCGTGCCCCAGAGGGGTGCGCCGCGCGCGAAGTGGGCGGGGTGACCTACTCTCGATGGACGCGCGCAACGGACGCTCTCCCTCCTTTAGTCACTTTCAATCCGATGAATCTTTTGCTCAGGGAGGCCGGATCAAAAAAGAACGTTCCGTTATATGAGGTCTATAAATTGGATCTGTGAATCTGTGCCATAATAAGAGCATTCAGTTTCTCAGTAGTCAGTCTCCTGGGTGTCGAAAGGATGGACCACCATACTGCTAGCATGATGGAGACATGGGTGAATATCACTGAGCACGGATCGATCCTCGTCTCAAAAAAAGCCACCCATGGGCGAAGACCGATGATGTTACCGTCCTACGGTGCAATACGGTCGGAACAGTGCTTTTGCTGTCGTTTGTTCAACGGCGATGCTGCTCTCCATAGGTATATGACCCCATAAAATTCTTGGAGACAATTCTTCTATTAGTTACATATACGAATGTTCGAGAAGGTAAGATGGTCTTCCCTGTCCATTCAATCAGATCTTGTCCAAGCCTTATACCCATATTCGAAGTAGTTCTTTAGGGGTTCGAAACCCAACCACACTGTTCAGATTTAGAGCCCTTTTCGAGCTGTTCTGGGCACGCCTGGTTACAATTTTTCATAGCCTGTAACAAAAAAGTCGATGGTGAACCTTCCAATAAACCAAATTCTTGAAAATCCCGAAAATCTGGTTTATTGGAAGTTATTGTGAAATTGTCGGCAGGTACTTCCTGCTAACCTTTGCTATCTCTAATATCGTTATCGACTTGTTACTCTCATGAAGTTATTCTCATAGAAGACTACGATTCAACTGAAATCTGTCGGCCTTCAAAGAAGCAAATTTTTCAAATTCAAACTCACAAATCAACTTGAGAGATTCAAACTCAAAACCTTAAAAAGGAGAGTTTATGGGGACTAAATTCGAAAGGTGTCGAAATGTTTTTCGGTTAAACCCTCGAAAATTAAGTGTTATGTCTTCTCGTTGGGCCAGAAACCAAAACAGAATCCCTAAATTGGATTTGTGCAGACTGTTGGCCCGGAATACGGAATGCATCTCTTCCTTGTACAAATTTCCATATGCCTAGAATGATTTTGATCTCGCCAACCTCTCCGTAACTTTTCACTTACCCGATTCTAAAGACCTTCTTCATGTATCTTCTCCATTTTCAGCCTTATCATCAGTGATACCTGGCGATCCAACGTAGAATACATGAAAGATGTACTCATATCGACGAGTTGGCAGTGACACTATAGGAAGAGTCGATCGTGAGCCGGCACCCTACAAACCGAGCTATAGAGCATACCGGGAGACGGTAAGTGGATACGAAATCGTATGAAAAGATGTCAGATAACGACTATGATGGCTGAGCTTATGTGCAGCCGACCGGGCGCCCTCCCACAGCCGCTCCACCCCTCCGTAACAGCCGCTGCTGTTTGCATGAGATTTCGGCAGCGGCACTATTTTGGCCCGTCGTGCTCGACCACCACCACCACCACCGGCTGCAGCCAGTCAGCTCTTAGCTATCAGCTGATACTGTAGCCAGTACAAAGCCATCCCCATCCAGCCTTCTTTCAGACATCTGCAACACCAACTCGAGTTGTGTCTCGTGCCAGTTCCTACGACGCATTCGCTGCTGGTGCCACCAGAAAACCAATGTCGTCACCGTTTTGGTCTGGGCCGGATAGAACGACTACGTCCTCCTATACCAGGCCCAGTTATTCGGGAATGTCCACTTCGTATACGGCCGACTACACTCCATCTCGGACTTACTCTAACAGGTACTTCTTACCTACATTTGGGTGATTTTACCTTTGGATTTAGACGTTGATTTGCTGCCAAAAAGTAGTTTTTCCAGAATTTTTGGTTTGTATCGTTTAGCTTTCTTTCTCTATACGAATGATTTGGCGCTAGACTTCGCCATTCATGTGTAATGCCCAGCTGTTCGCTAGCTATTGATTATATGTATAGTGGGGACAACTGAGATGTAAATATTGAGCTTTGACCCGGATGAGAGCCCCAGTTCAAAATTCACAGTCGAACCAAAAAAGTTACTCCAGATATGGAAGTACGGACCAACTGACTTATAAGTCGCCATACAACAACAACGTCTCAACGACGGCCTACAGTAGCGGTACGCTCCCACGATCCAACACGAATTTCCNCGAATGATTTGGCGCTAGACTTCGCCATTCATGTGTAATGCCCAGCTGTTCGCTAGCTATTGATTATATGTATAGTGGGGACATCTGAGACGTAAATATTGAGCTTTGACCCGGATGAGAGCCCCAGTTCAAAATTCACTGACAGTTGAACCAAAAAAGTTACTCCAGGTATGGAAGTACGGACCAATTAACCTATAAGTCGCCGTACAACAACAACGTCTCAACGACGGCCTACAGTAGCGGTACGCTCCCACGATCCAACACGAATTTCCCCAGAGCTGGAAGCGTAGGTAAGCAATTTGATCGAGTTTTAAGAGCCCAATTCATAAGACTGCCTTTTTCTCTTGGTGCAGCAGCTCTTGACCGGATTCGTCAAGAGCCCTATACCATGGAGGGTAGCCTCTTCGGTAGACCCATAGGAGCAGATTCTAGTTTATCTATTTCGATGACAATTTTTATTCTTAGGAATTTCGATGAGGGATAGCCCATCTCGTAGCTATCGCGATTACACTCCTACCTCCTCATACACCAGCACAGCATCAAGGTACGTCTAGAAATTCTTTTTGATTGACAAGATGCTTTCTTTCCTTAAACTTTCGTGATATTTATATCCTCCCTTATTCCTGCCTCAGAGTAATGTTCGAGCTATCAGCCATTTTCCGCTGATCCTACGGCGTTTCCTCTCTCTTTCTTGATCAGATAGCAGAACGAATAAATCAGTCACTACACCACGCCGCTTTCGCAACACATTAAGTTCCCACAGTCCCCAGCTATATGGTTGGAAGGGTTACTTCTGATCATGAGAGGAAAATCAGGTTTCTGGGGGTCGAGACTTCATTCTGGTTGTGGCCCATGCAATCTGCTTCCATTCACAATCTTAAGGGCGATTCAATGAGTGCCTATCCTTTGAAAAGGCTTACGAAGCTAGCTGTAGTGTAAGTAAATCAGTACTCCAACTCCCGTTGAGGGTCTGGTACCCACTCGCCCACCATAGAGAGATGAGAGGCCGTAGTGGATATACCTGGCTACCTGAAAGGGCAGCAGGTGGTTTGAAACTTGTTCCAGTATACTGAACGCAGGATTTGTTGATGATGGTTGGTCCTTGGTCTTCGTTGGTCCTTAGTCCTCCCGGTAGACGACCAGTTTAAAAATCAGATCGTTGAATTTTAAAGAGTTTCACCTAGAAGCATTACACTACAATTCGACTTGATCAGCCTTCACTCTGTTAGCTCACAGTACAACTACAGCAAATGTGTATCGAAAGGCCCGAAGATCGAATTGAGCGCAGTACCAGTTCAAAAACTGCTCTCTAGTTCTTTTTGCTGTAGGTAAACAGTGGCCGCTCAAAGCTCGTTATCGAGTTTCTCTCCGAAAATGAGCTCATCAATGCTACAATTAGGGTTTTGCACTGGAATTGAGCTTAACGTTACCACGTGAACTTGCAAAAGATTACCATATGTGAATCAAATCCCCTTCGACTATTTGAGCATACTCTTCTAGGCATCCTGTTCTCCCACAGCCTTCAACCGATCCCGTACAAGTTAAGATCTCTCAAGTATAGAAAAGCTCTCTTCCACTTGCTGGTTCACCTTTTTCATTCTCCTCCTTTCTTTCTACGCGTGGGGCTTTCTTTAAGCTCTGAATTCGACTTCTTCTCTTATCGAATGTTCTTGCGGCTGTTATAGTTCGTGTGCATAGCACTATAGGCATTGAGGCTTGACTGTCACCAGATCCCACCAGCCGCAGGTCCAATGGCAAACTCAACTCCTCGGAGTGAAGTTGCCTCTCATGATGCTTGTCTGCAAGCCACCACTAGCTTTCGTAGAGCATCGGGGCCTTTTTACTCCAGGTCGCCTTTCCTTAGCTCGTTGTGGAGCACCCTCGATCACAGAGAGTACCAGTGGACTCCCTCGGGAGACGGGCGTTAGGAACGATTTTGGGTAATCGATTTGCCGCACGCGGCTGTCGCGGACCACTCATTCGCCGTTATTACAGCTCTAGCGTTCTTCATACAGCTCAATCGATATGCGATCATTATTTTATGCATAATTCTACTATTAGTACTTTTTCTCTTGTATTTCTTACCTACTGCTGCATCCTGCTACATTCCTTCGCGCGCAACGCCCCTCTCACCGCGACGCGACCATTTCGTTCCTAATGCGCCACACCCGACTCCCTCCATTTCATCCACGCTGCATTCATTCGAGTCTACTTTAAATATAGAATAGGTATCAGGATAATATTGAGATTCTGAATAGATGGCGTAGCGAACTCGCTGTTGACTAAATAAAAGATTAAAGCTGCTACTTTGACTTCACTTTTTCATCGAGGTAGGTGGTAATCTCTAAAGATCCACCGTTATCACGGTTTTCCATGTTGTAGTAGTAGCTATTAGGAAGAAGGCCAAAGACAGTTTCGTTCCACTTTCTTTCGTCATCTAATTCTGTCATATAAAGATGATCGGGTTCGTTTTTCGCCAGATCTTTGTTTATTCATGGAAGATACTACCTGACAGTTCCCTAACTCAAAAACTTCGAGTGCGGAATTACGTCATCCTCTCAACGTTTTGTTGGGCTTCCTGCTGTTTGTAACTTTGTCCCCTCAAGTAGAATTCTCCTTCTTGTTTGAAAATGAGCCATGTTTTGACATTCAACTGCAAAAAAGTAGCAACCTGAATTAAAAAATGGTGCCCCCATGCACAGCACGGAAATCACTTCCTGGAACGAAACCGCTCAGGTGAATAGGCTTCAATACGTCCGGAATCGGTAAAGTGGTGAAGGATTCGTCTGATAGAGGAAAAACCCCTCACTTGAAGGCATTGGTGCAAGGTCGAGCATGCTGAACAGTTAAGAGCAGACCGTAGGGACTGCTGAGAATTCAGCCTTGTCCCATTTCTCGAATCGACCCTATTCCTACGAAGTTTTTCTTTATGAAACAAAAATTGGCCTTATCAAAACCTTAGTAGTCGAGATTTCGTCTAATCACTTGAAAGCGTCATTAAAGAATGGTAATGGCCATAGACAAAGTCAGGTACATTACAGATTTCCGAGGCCACTGTGAAGTTCTCCGATCATTTTGACTAATTTCCGTTATTTTACTGATTTTTGATTTCTCATACTCGGTAGAGTGAAGATAATCTAGCATGATATCATGATACTTTCAAATTTACTCAAGAAAATTACGGTAAGGAATGATCACCAAGTCATCAAATGGTTCAAAAAGTGGTCAAGCTTTCATACCCAATCTACTAAGTCGCCAACACTATTTTCGAATAGTTTTTAGTACTCAGTAAATCAGTGCAGTGGTTACTGAATGATCAGAGAGTTTGAACAGTATTACCTCGGATTTGCACAGCGAATTTCCATCGCGGAGTACCCGTCTTTATTCCCATACGTATATTTCCAGTTCGTTCTCATATTGAACCAACGTCAAGTTTGGTTCTCGCACATCCTGCCATTTCATCCCATCATCAGGATTATCATTCTTATCACTTGTTCCACCTATGCTTGATATATGGGTTGCAATGAAATAGCAGCAATTAGATCTAACCACCCTAAGAAGTAGCTGCTGTAAGCCCCGAAATAACTTTGATTTATCAGGCCCATGAGCATGTTTTTTGTCCCACTACGCGACCATGTACTTCATTGCGTATAGGCTTTCAAAAGCAGCCAGCTTTGCGCAGCCACCGCAAGCACCTCTTCCTAGATTACAGCACCACCGTTAAACTTCCGAGTTTGAAGGGATCAAAATCTCCAAGGAGCTTTATTACGACGTTCCAGAGTACCAACTCGGCGGCACTTTGCCTCAAAAAACTGAAGAACCATCACAACTTTGTCACGAGTGAGTCGAGTAATAAGATCCTCTGGGAATCTGTATACTCCTCTTTGAGAGCTCGACAGAGTAGCCCTGTCACCTCTGAAAAACTACCATCCTCATACTATTCTCATCTTCCTTCGTGCTTGCGTAGGCTGAGGAATTGCACCTTCTTGGTCCAGGCAAGAAAACGTTTGGATGGCTGGAGTGATAAATTGATGTGAAAACTTTTTTATTCTTGACTTTTTCACGCCATGATGATTTTAAATATTTTACAACCCTCACATGACGGTGGTGGAGCATATACACCGCAAAATTAGTTTCGAACAGCTGCTTGGCGCTGTTGGGAGAATTCACGCAATGGTGGTTCAAGTGAATGAGGAATAGTACGACAATTTCTAGCCATTCAGTAGTGACAAAGTCTTTCAAAGGAATGACTGTGCTACCTACCCACGGTCATACAATTACGAATAAGCCAACATATCCAATGTGTATTCAGGAGAATATCGTTTTCAACCAAAATTGAAAACCTTGAAAAAAATGGTTGGAGGAACTTGCTTGCTGGCTAGGTTGTGTCAATGAATGGTGGAAAAGCTAATCACAGTACTGAATCAACCCGTAAAAACATACCATAAAAGGAATGTTCTAAAGGAAATATTGGTAGGGGTGACCTAGTGGTGCTCGGATTCTCATTTCAAGCGGTTCTGTTTACGTTCGGAATCTAATATCTCTCTCAGCAATACATATTGATTTACTTATTTACTTACTGGGAAGGGTTCTTATTAGTAACCGGACACTCTATTTAAACTTTTTTCTTTTGACGAGTTTTTTGTTAATCCTTTGCAGTTCAGATCTCAATTAGCAGGCTTTATTACCTATTTATTTATTCGATTAGTTTTTCGTTGCACGCACAAAGTTCTTTCACAAATCGTCCGACATCCAGCACATATATGTCATATGTCTTCTCCTTTGGGGTTTCTTCTCCAAAACCACGTGATTTTCCACCCCATCCACCCAAACTTCACCAAACTTTCCAGTAGGAGAATAGGTGAACTGTTGGGAATTGAAGAATGGAGGTTATACGTTTCACATCGGTCGCCCCGCAGATTACAGCACAGCAAAAAATCCATTCCTTGCAATTTTAGGATAAAGGATAATGCGTGGCGAATCATGGAGAATTCGATGACCTCCACCCCTTTCGTTTATCAATACTTCTGTTGAATTACTATCAGACGACGTACTCACAAAGTGGTTTCCAGAAGAGAAATCTGTAGTATATCAAGACAATTGACAACAATTGCCTCAATCCACAGTGTACATGTAATTACGTTCTTGTACTTCATCAACGTGAACGTACGCTGTTGATGGTGTCCCTCTCTCTGCTGTGCAATCCGTCAGAAACCTCGGCTTTTACTACAACGACAAACTGGATTTCATGGAGCACATTAAAACGAGGATCAGAGTAGCCAATCTTCGGACATTCCAAATTTTCAAGGGGCTGTCTTTAGCTACAAGTCGTATGTGTGACCTCTGGTCGAATCCAGCACTACGGTTTTCGACAGCCAGGAAAGGAAGCATGTCTACGCGCTTGAAAAGGTTCAGAACAACTTTACTCGTAAGCTACTCGTTCGAATTGATTGTTTTTTAGTACTCCAGCATAGCAAAGGCAGCGATCAAAAATCAATATCTTAGATTGACATCTTTTAAAACGCGACGCAGGGTTTTCGATCTTTGTATGGTTCACAAATTTGTACACAGAAGCTGACACATTCGAGGACTACGGGTGGCTCCATGAAGATTTCTTTGGCAACTAACCTATAACTAGCTTTCGGACGAGTAGCTTTACCATTAGTGATCATCTAAAAGTGTTAAAAAATATACCTGTCTCTTTATCGCTAGCACAGTTCAAACGCCAAGTAGTTAAGTTGCTGCTGAAGGGCACCGGTCCTAACGTTTCTGAGACTGATTATTTAACTAATTTATCTTTTATTGTGCATTGGTTGTTAGTACAAATGTTCGATATTTACATTGCGTTTTGTTTTCTTTCTCACGTTTGCCTTCCGCAGGCGTAATAAACTAACAACATACAATCTGGAACAATTCTTCAGATATCGTCCATCATATACAACCGCATCGTCATCCTACCAACCAACGAGTCATATTGATTACCGATCCCAAACACCTGGATATGAAAGGTAACTATCCTGTTAACAAACCATCCTTTTTCACTCCTTAGATCCTTTCTGATTTGCAACTATTCCAGGGATAAAACCACCCGTCCGAATCGATTCGATCGTGAAACCCGATCGATGACTAGATCTGAGCGGAATTCAATCGACAGCTCAGGTGTAGGTTTCTAATTTATCGAACTTCTAAGGTCATGATACCACCCAGATATAATCAATAAGAGATCCGTGGCGGTCAGTGTAAAGTAGAGGAGGGGATCGAGGTATGGTCGGCTGGTGGGAATGTATCAGAGGAACAGCGGGTGGGAGCCGAACAGATGTTCGAGCCGTGGTGGTAGGTGTGGGTGGTTCCTGAACATTCTGGGGTCGGCGCAGCCGCTAAGATGTGACCACAGGAAAAGGTATCAGTGGAAGGGTGTCAGAGGTGTCATATTTCAGGTTGTAGTGGAACTTTACGATTTTTCAGGAGGATAATGTTGACAAGACCTTCCAAAAGCTCTACAAACGCTACGTTAAAGATGAGGATTTCAAATCAGCCAGTGAGAAAAACTTGGCAGATAAGAGTGAGTAGCAAAGCTCCAATATACTTCAAAATATACAAATTCAAAGTTTCATGGCAGAAAATCTTTGAAAAAGTCTTTGCTTTCGGTCAATTAAAGCTTACAAAGAATTTTGTCGCTTTGTAGAGAAAATTCGTTCGTTCATATCGCACAGTGAAGCCGAGGAGGAGGGTTCATCAGAGGAAGAGCTAAGCCCTGAGGAAATCGACAGTTCGTTCGCTGAGCAGCTACGTAATATGCGTGAGAGAATGGTATGCTACCGTGATCTACCGTCATTTCGACTAATTACTCTAGTTTGATTAATGAAAACAAGTAGAAGACAATAAGTTTGATGTATTTCTCTATACTTGTTAAGGGATGCATGAAATTTTCGATAGTTGGTCAGGGGCCCTGAGAAATCCCCCTCTGCAGGGCAATTCTAGGGATTCCTTCAAAAGAAGTATTGAATACCCCCCACTGTTTGCCAAGTGCTTCTCTTCAGGAACGTTACTTCCATTGGATTTTGGGATCTGACTTCATCGATGGGGCCATTTTGTCCCTACGTCGATCTGTTGATCTGCATTTCTGTTTTTGAATTTCATTTTATTGTGGGAAACTGCCTGAACTTGTCGCTCTTATTCCACTAACATACTCATGTTAGAACTGAATAGAAGTGTAGTAAAGTACTACTGTTTAGGGCGACCCATTTAAAACTCCTAGTGGATCAGGGAAGAACTCACCCGACGCAACGCCCAAATGCTCCCCTATGATGCCCCGCAAAAGAGACGAGGACCTATCCAACGCCAAAGGTGAACTTTTATTTCTTTATTTGAGCAGCTTTGTAGGTTTTGAAGGGTTCGAATCTGGCCTTATTCTCAAGCATTCCCTATCTGGTGGCCAACATTGACACCTGCTCAGGGATATTCCATTTCCGTTTCAGTTGACTTTGAGACGATTCATGAAGATCCGTCCTTCCTTCATTATATGCGTTTACAAAACTGCCCTTCAACTTGGTTTTTTTTCGTTCCCATTCAAAAAAATATCGTAGACATATGTACATGCTAATCAGGATTAGAAACAGACTGTGATATAATTGCACGATATTTCAGCCGGAGAGAAGGCAACCGAGAAAACGGCGGCAGGACAAGTGGAACCTGCTATGGCTGCAGTTGCTAGTAAAACAGCAGCAGAAGAATTTCGCGAAAAGCACTCTACACTAGACTTCAAACCTGGTACGAAACAGATGATCATTTTTTCTTCAGTCGATCTTCCGGGTAATCGAACTGTAGTTATAGAGATAGCTGCAATTTATTAGGTTGATGCATAATTATTGCGGATTTTTTCGCGGCTCTTTTTCTCTTTTAAGAATTTGACTTTCGAGTTCGGGTTTCTTCTAGAAATTATCTACTCGATTTCCTCTACAAGAATATACTCAAAAAACCATCCGTATATCCGCAAAATTAGGCTTTACTACTTCGAGAAAGAGATTTCCTGGCGGTCNTCCTTGAAAAAGTCTTTGCTTTCAGTAAATTAAAGCTTACAAAGAATTTTGTCGCTTTGTAGAGA
>UZAF01017820.1:5499-19938 GCA_900617895.1 Haemonchus placei
ATTCCGCCTCTACTTTTGGGAGAACAACGATCCGCGGCTTACTGCTAGTTTCATTACATAATTTTATGATCTAGATGTTTCTCATCCTTCTTGTCATTCTAATAATTACAGAGTCTCTCTTTAAATTTCACGGAAATAACTGTCGAAACCGGATCGCTCCAACGTCGGATGGGTTTGATGCTCACCCATCTTAGCGAGCAGTATCAAATGACTTAATGATCCAAGGCAAAGGACCCTCAAAAAGCGAAAAGCCTCAATTTCAGAAATAGTCAAGGTGATTGAAAGCACGCTGTCAATTTCAGGGAGCCCAAATACTGGTTTGAAAAGGCTACAGTTCTGAATGAGGCTGGATGCACAATCCAATACGATAGACGTCAATCACTTTTTTGTCGAACCAATTCCAACCGTGCAATTCAAAAGACGATGATCAGTTAACAGTGATGCTTACAGCTCGATTCAAGTCCTCTAAGCAAATATCAGACAATTTCGATCAATTTCGACTGATATGGACGTCAATCACTTTTTTGTCGAACCAATTCCAACCGTGCAATTCAAAAGACGATGATCAGTTAACAGTGATGCTTAAAGCTCGATTCAAGTCCTCTAAGCAAATATCAGACAATTTCGATCAATTTCGACTGATATGCTTGATTTTTCCAATGTGGGAACAGGTTCAGTACCATAGTAAATTGATAAAAGTTCTTCCACCCGAAGCTCTGTAGCATCCTTCACAAGGGCAATGACCAGACCGTTCCGTAGCCGTTCGTATAAGTTCTCATTATTTGTACCGCTGCTGTTGATGTCCTCGTTTGATTTACCACATCCGTTTTAGGTTCGTTCGAGTTTTCAAAAGTTGCCATATACAACTTACTAATAAATAAACAAATAAGCATATTCTGTGCCTCTGATAGGACTCGAATTTGATGATGTGCTTCATTACTCGTTCAAAATCCTATGGAAGTTCGATAATTTCAAGCGATACTGGAAAAAGTCAGGAATCGACACCCTCATTCCGTCACTATTATCATCTATCTACTTGCATGTTCAGCTTTCGAGGTGGAGCTCTTGAGTCGCAAACTTCAACAGACTGTCAGCGATTGCACCAACAGACCATCTATATGCGGTAGTATCCTCTCAGTCATTCTCTGTCTGCCATGTCTCCCTACGAACGAAAAGAGATGGATATCATTCTCGAGGAAAATTCCAACACTGCTTTTCGAGTCGATGGTGATGGAAGTTTTCTCCGCCAGAGGCTCAGCATCGATGGAGCTTCGATGTGTCTACAAATTAGTATCTACAAATTAGCAATGTAGGGAGAGGCCTCAACGAGTAAATGGAAGAGTGGGTAGAATAGAGGAGCCGCAACAATATATCTTGAATTAATGAGCTAAAACTGCTGGAACCTTCCCTGAGTACAGGAATGGTCTTCGATGGTTCGATAAGACTTCCCGTCTGAAATTTCCATGAATATTTGTGCACTGAAGCGTTGTGCGAAGGCCCGTTGAAAGGAAAGGTTTAATTGCGATCGTCTTCCTTTTTGGTCTTCGCTTTCTATTTGCTATGGGAATCTATAGTAAAGGCGTCAGTGTCTCATATGACATTTATGGTAGAGAGGGGAAAGAAGAAGAAGGAAAAAGTATCAAAAGAAGAGTCATCTAGTATTACTAGACCAAGCAGACTATAAGACAAAAGGTTTCGATGGAGAACTACTCTCTGCAAGCAACTTTCCCCCATTGCCCAACGAATTCTCTTCTATTTTCTTTATATTCCCCTTTCAAATAACGCAAGTATATTCCGACGTTCAGATCATTTGGAACTGCAACATTCTTCAAAAGACATTCTTCAAAAGGATTCTAAATTGAGGATGGGATTTCAGACGTTGGCTGGTCCTCTTTCACACTGCACTCACCATTTGGCTTCCATTCAGAACCGTGGCGGTCCCGGCTTGAACCCCGAGTCCTCTAATATGGGGGACACCATTTGACCATACCCTGAATTCTTCCTGCAGACTGGACCGACACACATTCCCATAAGCTTTATCTCGTCATGATCTTCCCCTTCCTGTTGTTGATTGGCACGAGTCTATTCCCAATGTTTCCACCAACTTTTGTTGGATTGGATCGGCAACATTTCCATAGAGATGTCAACAAGGAATTCCGGATGCATTCTAGAGCTGGCTTTCTCAAAACATTGCACCCTGCTAACGGTTTTCTTGAAATCTTTTGTAGAACGTTTAAACGTTCGGAATAAAGTGATGATGATTAAAATCCACTGAAATCATTTCTGATTGTATGAAGCAGGGGCGGATCTCAGTTTCCGTTCAAAGCAAAGCACTTGGTGTCAAAGCAAAAAAGCTTTCCTAAATCAGAACAAGAATGACATCTAGCCTTTATGATCGGGTAAATGGGAGATGAAGCACTACTCTAGGTAATCAGATTCTCTCGTCTACACTTTTATCCAGATTCTCTTGAAGGGTGCAGATTGATGCACCTCATTTTACATTTACATTTTACTAATTTTACAGAATTATCTGGCTAAGGAAAATGTGAATTTTGCGGAAGGCGTTGGATATGTGCAAAAGGAGCAAGAACGGTCAAGCGTTCTGCAGATTTCTGAGACAGGGTATTGCCGATTTACTAGATCTCGGCCGGCACCGGAAATCACACCAAGGATGAAACTTTCGAACCTAAAAACCAAGCCGATAATTGATCTGATTCTCATTCAAATATACGAGATGTGAGCATATGGAGGCACAACTTTTTCCAGATGGTCGCAGATATGTAGATGTGCAAGCAGGGAGCCCTGGGTAATGAGGGAATCTGGGCTCCAGAAAAAAAAATCGTGATACTTCCGAATAAAAGGATGAACTTTGTCAAAAAGGCGCAATTCATAATTAATGAAAAGAAGTACTTCGGCAAAAGGTGAAACCTCTTGGTTTTAATGAGAGCATGATGGGATCAAGCTATTACTACCCCACCCTATCCAGGAAATTAGGAGATAGATAGCCTATCACGAACGTAATTTGATCCATCCCTACTGCAAGTGTTGGTAGTTGCAATAAAGTAAAAATCGTGTTTGTAAAAAAAAGCAGACAAGCTAGCAGATCAATTGCCTTCTGATCATGCTTTCATTATATTCCTTTAGAATGCCCTTCACCTCTGACTTCTCTGACATCTCGGAAAAATAGACTTTTATAGCCAATAAAATGTCCTGTTGCCAAATTGATGTGCTGATAACTGTTATGATGGGGAGTTGCAGTATTTTTTTTCGCAAGTGCAGTATATGTAGAAGTCGGATTGCAGTTATCAGAAGCTCCTTAATGACCATCACCCCACTATCAGCTGTTTTGGATTTATTTTTATTAAAAATGAACTGGAAATCATGATGCGGCTGGATTCGCCGCTAGAATATCTACGAGTGAACTTCGTTTCTACATATGGAACCTGCCTGTAGGAGCTCAGCAAGTCCTATTCTCAATATCTTTTGAAGCCCTCAGTCGCTACTTCCGATCTAGGGCTTGCAGTGTAATAAACTGCTAGCTTAGACCTAACTTGCCCACCAATAATCCCTGAGATGAAAGCTGCAGAACTGCGTTGAAAAAAAAGCGAAATTTCTCGCACTGCCCTTGAAATCAGACGATTCGATCGTCCGTCTTGAGAGATGAACGTCCTTCAGAACATTTCTCCCTCGGTTTTATGGGATCGCATCCTTTCCGATCATTAAATCAAGGTACCTAAAAGGCAATTTGAAAACCCGTTGACTGCCCCACATAATGTGATAAGAAAGACGTTTGTAGAATGAGATTCTTCGAGGTCCTTAAGGAGCTCAGTAGTGGAGCGCTCCTTGAGCCAGTTCAACAGACAGACGGATATCTCATTAATGATAGCGGAGAATCAAACATGGACAACTAAGGAACCAGTACTGGCTTTGAAAGTTTTAAATCGTCAGCATAAGGTCAAAATTCTTCACAGGGTGCTAACATTAACAGCGGTGGTCTCATGAAATTCATCGTCTCCTGTGAAGGAACGGAGGTGAGCAGTCTAGTGTCATCTAATGCCTTTCGGAAATGATCTGATCAAAGGCGGGCATTAATTTTTGTTCTCTTGATGGATGAAGATTTCCCAATAAATGTAAGAATTTGAACATTCCAGAAAGAAGGAGAAACTTTTCAGGCTTTCTTATGTAAGCTTCAACCCTCAAGGGACTTCAACTTATTTCGGTTAGAAAAGACCTTTGTTATTGTCTGCTCCTCTTGGAATTCCCCTTCATAGTAGGAAATTCTGAAACGATCTCAACATAAACAAAAACGTTTGTAAGGTTTTTTGCCACCCAGTGGAGCACTTCAGCGTCAGTTTGCTTCGTCTTCACAAAGACCGATATGATTTGCCAACTGGTTCTACTGTCTACATCTTACTAGCTTTGAGGACATGTCCGAATTCTCATGGTCAGCGAAACATGGAGAAGGCGCTAAAGCATTGAGTGTAATCCGTCTGATGACATACATTGTTGCTGCGTAATTTGGGGCCTTAATATGACGCTGATCATCGAAGCGGACAAGCCCATCTCATACTCTCCCATCTCCCACATGAAATGCTTCCCATTCAACGAACCGGAATTCGAATTCGTCCCCACCAACCCTGTCTGCTTGACCTTCTGCCCAACTTTTCTTGTCTTTTAGTTTTAATTCGCTGTTTTGCATGTTCTTTGAGTGGTATTGTTGCTTATGACCGGTTGGGTGGGAATCGTTTTGATACATTCTGGTTTCAGCACTCAGCAAAGGGAATACAGCAGGAAGAACAATAAACATTCACAAGATTATTGCAGGTTATTCATCGAATAATAATAATAGTAACATTAATAAAAAATAACAAAATCCGCTGAGGATGTGAGGACAGTGGGGTTTCCGCAGTGTAAGGGACAAAGAACACTGTGCTCGGATAACACAAGCTTTCATGCCCATAACTTCCCAGTCTTATGAGTGTAATAATAAAAATTACTCGATGTTTTGTCATCTGCTGCTATTTCCCTGGAGTTTGCGTTTCGAAACGAAACGAACGGAAGGCGTATGTGTCCTACAGAACGGTTTTTCCCTGTAGGCAATTCTTCTGTGTACGTTTTCCGTCATTTGTGGGATTGGATGAAGAAAACCATACAAGTTGCGATTTTTGCGAATACGAAGCCATTTCACACGTTTTTCGATACATTATTCATTGGCATGTGCATNCGTGGCGCAGAAGTACTACTCATCTGCCCCCCCCCCCCTAGAAGGTTCTGAGGAAAGCCTTTGTGATGCGTTAAGTTCCTGTAACGCTGATCTGTCGTAGGAGGAAAAAATTTGCGGTCAAACTGAAGGCTAACTAACAGTGATCGTGAGTTTCGAGGGCTTAGTGTGCTATTCTCAAACCCATTACAACGTGAGAAGGCCTCATGTCGATTCTCACAGCTCAGAACCTCTTCCCTGAAGATAATCTGCATAGCAAAGCCGATTGCCGTATGTGCTCATAATCCTGCAGCATCAATGGCAGTATCCTATTCCCATCTTCAAGAGAGTATCTAGATGTGAGCGATCCGTCTTCCTCAACAAGGCCCCTACCTAAGCCCAACATGCTCCTGCCGAAAAGCTTGCGACTAGAACCCATCTATTGACGGCAATCGTAGAAGATGTTTGCCATCAAGTTTGGCAGAGATCCGATCTCATCTCTTCATCATTCAAAGCTGAGCTTCATTTGAGCGCTTCCCGTCTGTGAGGGTATAACTTGTTGGAGGTTCCCCAACCATCAGGTGTCTTGGTTCGTATACACCTAACTCTTACAACCTCCTCTTCCAAACAGCATGACTAAGAAGTGATGCTCCAACTCACGATGCGAATGGGGTCCAAACTCCCTGTATGGATTCAGTCACCTTTCCTTTGATCCCATAAAGTTGAGTTGAGACCGATATTTCTTCCATTCACCCATCTAGTGACTCCTCTCTCCCTTGACTTTATATTTGAGCTGCAACAGTGCCCACCTTTTTTACCTACATTGAACTGACATACCCTTTTTTTCTTTTCATTCCACAAAGAGCGGGATTTATACCAATATTGGAGATTCCTCCATAAATTATTCGAAAAGTAATACGTTTGCATTCGCCACCTCCGGCAGGGCCGTTGTACTATGTATGAAGGATTCGTTTGAATGTTTGATGATGATTCATCTGATGAAACAGATGAATCATGAAACATGATTCCGACCAGAATTACCATTCTTTCTACGGTACTATACTGCCTAACTTTTTGAAATCGATTTTTTAGTTTTTTTTTCTTTTAAGTTGAGTTTTAAGTACACTCCCATGTAGAGCTGTATGGGGGCTCTACTTACAAGGTAAGGTTGATCCTTGGATACTATAATCGACTTGAGAAAAGAAATAGTTCGACCTCTGTCATCCAACTTTTAAGCTTCTGAAATCTATCCATTATACAGTTCATACTTCTGCCACTTTCTCTACGCGATTTTGATAATTAACATACTTCTAATGAATTTTCTTGCATGTATCGACAATGCCCTAAATATGTATCAATTTAGAGGAAAACATTTCTGAACTACCTGAACTCATACATTTATCCTCGCAGTTCCAGACCGATAATGCTAATTCAACCACCCCTTCTTCCCTATTCTACTGATGGTCCAAGAAAAGGTACATCCCAACAGACAAGTCGTTTTTAGGTTGAGAGGGGAAACAATTGCCTGCTGGAAAAAAAATCACATAAAAGATGACGATCCAATAAATGTTTATGATTGTTAAAACGCAAAAAAAACATCGAATCCACTTCAACGACAATCGACAAAAGCAATAGCCATTATATCAATTGGAGTGGATAATATGTAAGATGGTGAAGATTGGGTAAAGCCAGACCGCGGAGCTACCATAAGCAAACGTGCTTTACGTTCTATAAAGGGATCAGCCGATACTCATGTAGCCTTGCATCCCTTAAAAACTAGCTGAGAAACTTCATATTCATCTGTGAGTACAAACTCTACGTTGTGGATTGGGCAAGCAGTGCCAGTCATTCAAACACTGCTACGATACTAATTAGAGGTCGAATGCATGGGTGCACCAAAACAGGATTAATCGACACAGTAGCCTTCGTTCTTTGTTCTCCAATACCGCACGGTAACAGCATTAGGAGGGAGGCCAGAGTTTAATCAACCCACTATCAAAACTAGCTAATTATTGAATTCCGGCAAGGGCCCTCGAGAATACTCAACGACAATGCCGGAAAACTAGTAAGTAGTAAGGTGGCCAAGCTCGGGACGATGAGACTAAGCGCAGTTCTTGGTTCGCACACTATTCATTGACAATTCCTACGCCGTCATTGATCGAATTATTTGCTGAAGTACAATGGAATCGTTCTTCACTGATGACTTTCTCTGTACCTTTCCATGTCCATTTTCATCAGTCCTTTGTTTGCGCTTTCCTTTTCTCTCCATCTCATCCGCTTTTCCTGCCGAGATGGACTCAGCCGTCAGCGATCTAATCCTATTAAGACCATACTGTTTTCGTTCTTTGCCAAAACAATCTCATTAGCCCTCATATCGAGGCTAAGGCTGAATTAGCAGAATCTTTTCCAGTTCCATATTTGTACTACAGGCAAAAAATCCCATTCAGTAGTTAGTGGGTTCTATCTGACTTGTGGCTCAAGGGTAAGGGAGTCAAAGTCAGTTGTTCAGAGATTGACGACGAATGTAGATGCAGCACGGGTCCTCCTTTCATTGACAGATTATCCTTCTTGGTTGATAAATGTCTTATTGAGATCGCCATTGCAAGTGGGTTCGAGGCAACTGTCAATCACCTCAATTTTACTCTTCGTCCTTGAAGTCGCTGGCTCCATCGTGATTGTAGCCATTTTTAGCGTTTGTGCGAACTAATTCGATTAGATGAGCCCTTTTTGTCCCCTGATCATCGCCAAATTAGGTCCTAAAAGGCCTACAGGAGGTTTGTGTCCTCACTGAATGTGTCAGGCCGGTTTCCTGCTCTCACCGTGTGTATTTGCACAACGACGCAGCCGGTGTTCCCGGTCCTATCGCCACAAACAAAGCAGCACTGCATCGCCGTCTTTCATCAGCGAGCCCTTCCGCAATCTTTTCCTTTTGCGGTCAGCAGTCAGCCGGCTACTGTTGCTGAACAGCTACAGTACTAAAACGTACTGTAAATTTCATGGAAAAACTTTCGACAGTCTTGATGCTCGTTCACTTTCTCTGCATGTTTCTGGAGCATATCCCTTTATTTCAGTGACCCAGCACTTTCTTGAACTTCTAGGAATTCAATTTGAACTGAGACTCGTGATAGACTTATCACCTCCTCTTGTTTTCTGGTACACCAACTTATAATCTTTACCTCTGCCTCTTTTCCTTTATGAGAGATACTCATAGGCCACTATTTATGCTGAGAAATTACATTACTGCTTCTGCAATTCAAAGCTTAGGGCACAGTTTAAGAAGTAGAGAGAATCCTCCCCCTTGACTTCTTTGGTTTTCCCATTTTTTAAGCTTTATTCAAAAACTTGTTTTAGTTATGGGACATGATGTGCTTCTATTTGCTTATTTAAAGATTGAAGGATGAAGTCGTTGGGCTCAATCAATCTAATCAGAGGGATGCACCCCCACATTACTCCCATTCAGAATCGTAGTGGCCGATACAGTGACCTGTGGTGACCAGCCGATTTACAGGTTGATGCTTTTATTCTCCCAGACAGGTCTGCTAGCATTTAACCGACCCCGGGATGAAAGGCCTGATCGGCGTGGGCGGATATCGATTTCGAAATTCGAACCCGTGACCATGCGTATAAGATAATGTGCCACTTACCTTTACACCACTTAGGCCACGTTTACTTATCTATGGTTCTTTAATTGACTTTCTGTTCTCTATTATAGTAAAGGCGCTGTAGAGATCCCTAGAGGAAGTAGTTGCATCCGTGTTTCGATATCAACCCCTGCTATACATATGGAAGTTAGAAGGAAATTCTAGTTGCGATCAAAATTGTTGTGGTTATTGGTTATTGCATAGGTACAAATCAAAGTCGAGCGGCTCAAAGGCAAACAAGCTGGCTTACTGTTCAGTAATCCCGATGAGGCAGCAGTTTCAGGAGAATTCTCTAATCCCAATGAACGGTATGCTCAGGATGACCAGGAGCTTTTAGCTACGCTAGTTGGTTTTCCCTGCGAAAGTACACAAATAAGCTTGTAAACTTTACTAGCAGCTGCCCATACTTTGCAAGAGTGATGGTTTTGAGATCCGTTTTTCTGCCAATACAAACTCTTTGTCACCGGTGAAAAATCAACTGACTGAGTTCTTCCTAATCCTAGATTGGTGGTCGGAATCCTTTACGCTCCTCCCCCTGAACCTTTTGTCATCTGCACCGGAAATCTCTTCTATGAACGATCTGGTCAACGATTTTAGCGCCAGCATTAGCATTTCAACTACAGCTGCAATGCAGCTGCCTCTTTCTTCGATTAAGCAATCGGTGTATTTCAAGAAAACACTCGTTCCTTCCCTCAGTTCTTGAGCAGAGTACGCTTTTCGGCAATTTCGATGCGAAAATCGGATCCCTCCCACCTCGCTCCATGCCATCTGTCCTTGGAATGCAAAGGGGGCGATCTGAGTATCACCCCAATTAGTTCTATTTACTGAGCGTTACCTGCTGACAAAGCCTTCTATTCTAGTTTGTCAATTACTAGGCTTTCTCTAAGTGGCCTTATAGTCTCCCATCCAGATCCCTGACAGCTCTGGGGTAATATGTATGTCGGAATATTCTATCAACATTTTTCAATTAATGGCCAATTAATTGGGTGGAGGTGTAGAGGCATGTGGCCCACCAACACACGTGCATTCTCCTGGGATCGAATGCCTCAAGACAAAGTTAGTCTTCAACTCTTGTGGGTTCTGTCAAACTTTACAAGACTCGTCTGAGAGGATATAAACTCTTAATTGAATGTAATGTCAGCAGACTCCTACAAGTCTCTGTATAGATCTTGCCACTACGATTCTGAAACAAAATTGATTGTTCCAAAAATTGATTAATGTCAGAAAACTTATCCTTACAAGGATCTCTAGATCAATCCAAAACGACTTGAACGAACAGCTGGTAGGAGCAAGCTGTAGTAAAGCTAAGAGCAACTTAAGATGTGGACTTACTTCTCATGGCACTTAAATTAGAAAAAAGAACTTCCTCGAGCTGTCGATTGGGTCCTTTCCAGAGAAAGACCGGTCAATCGGCAGATAACTTTGATACACAGATTAGTTTTGTGTCTCATGGTGTTGGCGAGAAAGTGTTCATGAGGATTAAAGGCAGCAAAACTTTTTGTATAGTCCTCTTCGAAAATTCCACGTAAGGAAGTGGCACAATTCAATTGAACTCGTTGCGAAGAAGTCGTTAGTCAAAACCTTTCAGGCTTATTTTCACTACCAAAAGCTTTTAGTTATGAAGCATCCACTTTTCAAAAACCTCCTTTTCGACCATTCTCTCCATTGAAAGTCCCCTTCGCCAATTTAACTCTTGTTTCGAACACACGAGGAGATCTTAGCAGATGGTCTGGACCAGAATACATTTTCGTCACTGGTAATGGAAAACCAGCATCGTGCCTCCCTGACCATAATACGAATGGAGCTCCCTGAACCCGATGCTCCTCACGATATTTTGTTTTGATCGTCAAAGCTGGATCAGAGAGCTTCCGGGAATCCTCCCTGGTGTAATATGTATACGGAGGTCGCCGAGGGTCGGGTCTTCGC
The DNA here is from genome assembly GCA_900617895.1 of Haemonchus placei. NCBI lineage: Eukaryota > Metazoa > Nematoda > Chromadorea > Rhabditida > Trichostrongylidae > Haemonchus > Haemonchus placei. The sequence continues at coordinate 16,267 of UZAF01017820.1, forward strand.
TAATGGTCGCGCATCATCCTTGCTATCGATTTCAGAAACTTTGGTGCATTTTTAATACCTTAGCTCCTTGAGTCCTGCCTAATTCTTATATTGCGGTCTCTAGGAGTCTCTGCCATCATTATTGTATAGCAGAATCAAAAACTCCTTTGTGACCACACTTTGCGGCCTTGGTGTAACCGCATGAGGCAATGGTCCTCATGTATCGCACCCATGTAACTACTTTTACCATCAGCAATTTCATTTTTTCGTGCGTTCTTTGCTTCCTCTCAATCATGTAGCTTCGTTTTCTCTGAATTTCAATATTTTTTTGATAGATCCCGATTGTTACTCATGTTGACTTCCAAAATTTTTTTTGGGGGAAGGGGGGGGGGGGGTTTCACTCACAAAAAACTATTTCTGTGTCTCCATTGTGAAACTAGTTTTAAAAATCAGCATACTGACCTGCCCTGTATCGGTACATGCCAGCCTCTTCACTTTCGCTTTTTCGAACGTTTCGAACGTGCTGATTTTAATCCTCAGTCGATGCTCGGTCCTTTTTTTAGAGTTTCTTTTCTCACTCGGCACTCCGGGACAAAAACCCGTTTCTGTTTGCTGTCTCCAAAAGTTTCTGGGGCAGTTTTGTCTTGCGAAAACGTAAAAAGATCGTCGAAACGGATTAGGCGCTCCGACAACGCAAACGACTGCACCTGCTGAGCCAGTACATCGTTTTCTTCCACTGGACACCGTTTTTAATGAATGCCCCTCCTCATTACGCATTACTATTCATTACATGACACAACATACAATACTCAGAATTCGCGGGGACCTCCGTTTTGTAACTGTTTAGAGAAATTGTGCAAAGATATTGCTACTGAGGTGGTCATGTTGATGGCGATTGGAAACTTCCATCTGCTTTTCATCGAAAGTACCCAAATGCTTTTACGACTGCAAGTAAAAGTCAAATGGCTAATAGAGATTTGAGGGAATGAATAACACCGGCTCTTGTACTTCGTCCTGCCCTCCCCCATATAAATGTTTATACGACTTTCAGTTTAAAGTCAGGGAACGGAAACAGTATCGGATCTCAAAATATTTACTCCGAAATTTGACAGCTCCCTAGCAAAGTGCAAGTTAGCAAAGGCATCACGAGTGACTCCGCAGCTCCTTTTCCATGCTTGAAAAATCATAGGATCACTAGGTCCGAACCAGCGAATTCATCTGTGTCACCCTCATCCACTGGCCATAGCTTTGCTCAAGCGGGAGCCAGCAGTGTCATCATTCATCCCTGTCCACTGGACTCTCCTGGCCCNCGGATCATATTTCTCGTTTGGAGCTTTCCCGAACTAGGGATTTTGATATTCCAGGTAGGTGATAACCTAAGCTTTGAGCGTTGGATAGAGGTAAATACCAAGCAGATTGAACTGGGTGAATCCATGAGGAGGTAAATAAAACTAACAGGGGCCTAGTATTGACGAAGAGTTTGAAGTAGCGGATTTCTTCATTTCTCAATTAGCTGGAACATTCGGTTGTAGTAAAATTCATTTTTTGAAAGTTTGGCTCACCATTTTGATATTGCAGCTAAAAGAGGGCAGAATGGGAGAAGGCGAGTCTTTTTGTTCTTACCAAGCTGATTTGATCGCATTTATGCCTGCAAAACAAACTTTCCCTTTAGTGTCCGGTTATCGGGGAACATTGACGGTAGTTACAAGGACAAAAGGGACCCTGCTGTGACGAACTCTTCAGGTTGATTAAACCCTACTATTGGAAACTTGTTCAAGTGGTATTATGGTATTGGGTGGTATTGGGTGGTATTTGACTTTTGTTCATAACTTTGTCGTGGTTTGTCCCCAATCGTGAAGTAATGGGTGATGGCTTGCCTTCCACAACCTGGGCATCAAGAAAATGCAGAAACTCCTAGGATTCTGAGAAAAATCGATCTTTTCGTCCCCTCAAACAGGTTTCACCTTCAATTTGTTCATAATGACGAGACAGAATGCTTACTCAGCGTGCACGCCAGTCGAATTAGCATGCTGGTCAATTGTGAGACGTGACGGCAACCCTTACCCTACTGTCTTCACCCTTACCGAACCGTTGGAAATCCAACCTCCTGACTACTTATTTTATTTTTATTTGATATTAATTTTTGCTTTTTATTCAGTACTGGTTTCCTTTTATGTCATTTTGTTGAGCACTATTTTCGGTCAAGTAATAACATCTTGCTATACTAAGGGGTGAAAGCTCACTCCTACATCTACCCAATGGCAGCACCTGGAAGCCTAGCCTGAAGCTTGGAAGGCTTATAAGAGTCGAAGAGTATAAGAGTTGTAGAACTTCTGAGCCTCCCTGATAAAGGAACAGTTTGAGGTTTTTCACCAACCTAGATCCTATACAGGCGAGTTACTGTATTAATTTGATCTCATGTACATAGACAAAGGGGTTACTGTAGTGATAAGCTCGCAGGACCTTTTTGCTTTTTTGGTCTGTTCGGAATTGATCATTTAATTTTTTCGACCCCGCAGCTTGAAACGATGATTTTGCCTCCTAGTGCTGCTGTAAAGGCTTTGTCCGGCTGCCGTCAGCGCTACAATAACCCTTGTGTGTGACACATGTGGGCTGTGTGTGTATGTTTACAATGGTGCTATAGGGTCGGCTCGAATTTCGTATATACGATCGTGCAACGTCGCATGACCGTTTCAACCAATATCGTCAGCATTCCTCGATGGGAGCAGGCCCTTCAGGGCTACATACCTTTGTTAGCTTCCACCCCTTGGCTGTTCCCAGTCTTTCGGACGTTTCTCGGAAATTGCTAGCTCAAAGTTAGTTCGTAGTAAACCCTCATTTTTGAAATATCAAATCCCGAACAGCCTTCAGTTAGTTGCCTTTCCGTGCGAATCCTTCTAATATACCATTAACAATGCCTAGAGAAAGTGGACAGGTGATGGACAGTGGCTAAAGGCACCACGTTGGAACCACATGTCTATTGGATCGATCCCTGCCCAGACCAAACAGATTACCGCCTGAACGACAACCTAGGATCAGATCTGTCCTGATTTTCTAGCTAGACAAAGTACTCCCATAGAACTCTGAAAAACGAATACTCACCCCATTTCGTTACTGTCCATGAAAATCCATCGTTGAGCTCCCTGCTGACGAAGTCGAGCAAAGACGTAATCCTTGGACGTCTAGCTTCCTGACGAAGCTTACGGGTGTTATTTCTATTATTTCATGCCATAAGTTGTTTTAGCTTCAGTTTTTCGCAGTAATTCCAACAATCCACGTTCCTAAAAGTGACGTGAGCCGTACAACATCGAGCGAATTGTTCTATGACGTGCTGGATGAAACAGCGCCCGCTCTCCAGCTTTTCTCCTTAACGATGAAAATCCTCCCAAGCTTATTACGTTTACATCTTCTTGAAATCTTCTTGATTCCTCAAATTGTGGGCTCTGACAAATCGTTAGAATGTTCGGAATTCTCAAGCCCGGGAGAGTTGAGCCCTTTTTTCAGCAAAGTTAGATCCTCCCATGAATGTGTACCCATGAACGGATGAGCTTGTAAACTGCTTCACAAAGTCTGAACGGCTGAGCTGTTGCTCTGATTTTGGACCTCGCTTGTGCTTGCACAGCTTTCACAGTCGCTCACAATTGATTTTCGTCCTGAACCAGCTGGATCCAGTTAATGTCGGCTCGGTTGGTT
>UZAF01017820.1:23227-36840 GCA_900617895.1 Haemonchus placei
GACAACTAGCAGTTAACAAAACAAAGCAAAAGTCAACAGTAAAAATAACCCGAAAGCAGCCGAACCATCCGTCCACAACTCCTTTTCTTATAAATTACTCCTACCATTCCCAAACCAATTGGACCACACACACTGCAAAATAGAGGGAGTTTTTTTGCAAACTATATAGCAAGGTTTTGAAAATCGCATGACATTCGAAATGGCCAAGAAACGGAAACTGATGATGTCGTTACGTAGCCGTCGTATAGCACCGCCACAGAACCAGTTTCTGGCAAGGGCACGCCGACGTATCCGTCTGTAGAACTTTTTCGATACAGTAAAATCTGGCTTTTGATTATTCAACTTCAATCAGTCTGCATTCTTGCGTGACATATCGTAAGACTACGCCTAATTTTTCCTAACAAATTGTAACTCGCTCTGGAGAAAGCCCTTGGTGAACACTTTGCATACACCCACCGTTGTACATCAGAAGGCCTCCCGACTAGTCACTTTTGCTTGCAAGCACCAGTGTTCCCACGGGGGCTTTTCAGCCGATTTTTTCTTGAATTTAAACATTTTTTCCTTTGTTTTTCAGAATCTAAAACCTTCATATGTTGAATAATTTTGAGTAGGTATAGTGGCCCGGAGCAGATAACATCTTCATCGAAAAACTCGATCACTTTCACGTTTCCTTTCCTACCTCCTCATCGATGTCTCAGCCGATTTTTGTTTCATCCAACGAAGTTACACTGACAAGGGAGACTCACCTATGGAATATGATCAGCTGCTTTGAAATTACATATATTAACCAAAAGCCTCAAGCGTTAGGTGATAGCAGATGCCCGCCCTGAAATAGCCTGAGATCTATCCAGCGCCTCCACAATACCATACCTTACTATCGAATCGGTGTACCATATCCATCAGGTTTGCTCAGAGTGAAGACCTTTNCACTGACAAGGGAGACTCACCTATGGAATATGATCAGCTGCTTTGAAATTACATATATTAACCAAAAGCCTCAAGCGTCAGGTGATAGCAGATGCCCTCCCTGGATTAGCCTGAGATCTATCCAGCGCCTCCACAATACCATACCTTACTATCGAATCGGTGTACCATATCCATCAGGTTTGCTCAGAGTGAAGACCTTTCTTGCTCTCTGTGAGAACAATGGCGCCGTTTGATATCATGTCCCTAACGAAGAAGAAAACCAAAGTGATTAGAATCAATGAGATTCTGGCAGAGATTCAATAGGTTTCTACTAAGAGTGGCACTGGCCCTTGAATACGTCTTGACCAAACAATAGCTCATACAGGAGCCAACCCTGATGGCTACTTGAAGTTTTTCTTCCCGACCAGTTTGGATCAATGGGGCGTTCCCAGAGAAGTGGGAGGCTTGGTTGAACTGGGCCTTGGCTCATGCATTCAATAGCTTTCATCTATCCACCTAAAGTATTACCAGCTCCAATGTTTATCTTTTTGGGCTTCCATAGAGGGTCCGACTATGAAAACGCTATTATTCCCTCCCTGCCTCCCCCCACTCCATTTTTGTTTGGCTTTCCCATACTTTTTGGCGGATCGTTTCCCTTACCACCTTTACAAGTGATAAAAAGTCTTCCGCTTAATTGGTCCCGTAGGGGGGATGCGCCCTGCATTCGAATTCCATCCACAATCGTAGTAGCTTATTGAATGTGTATGTGGCCAATACAATGACTTGTGGTGGCCAGCCAATGTTCAACTCACTGCTTTCATTCTCCCAGACGATTCTGGTACAGATTTACTGACCTTGAAAGTAATGTAAGGCTTGGTTGGCCTAGGAGGATATGGACCCGGGACTCGAGCCCGTGACCATGCCCTAAAGATAGGGCGCCATATGCCACTACACCACCTTCTTCCGGCCGGCTTTATACACTCTATAAACAGCTTAAAACATTCCATTTGATGGTGATGCAAGTATATCGATGTGCAAATTAATCGGTAGCTAGGGAGACTGGACAATTGACAAAGTCTGTTTTGCAGCCCCTCCGTTGATTTCGGTTATTGAATTGCTCAGTCCAATGTTCATTTCAGTTATTCTCGTCTTGTCCTTTAGTGTCAGTGAAAACCAGTCTTGTCCTCCGCTTGGGCCTTCTTTTCTGCTCTCACTGTTCAGTCTTTTATGATACTGGGAAGTGCTTTCCTCACTCCATACCTCAATATTTTATCAAAACACCTTTTTCTCCTCCTTCTTCTGCTAAAATCGCCGTAAAAACATATTGGCTGTTCTCCGACTCTTTCGAGGATCCTCAAAGGAAGATCCAGTTGTCATGGAGTGTCTATAGCCACCAATTTGTATTCCGCTCTAGTTGTATTCCTTGAAAGCCTGAAATAGTTGATCTGTTAAAGATTTAAGGCGTAATTTCCACAGTGAGAGCAGGGTTGTGTTCTGCGGTATAGTGATGCTCGAAACTACCAGCTAGAGACTCCGGTTAGTGACTACTGTAGATTGATTAGTCCTGCCAGGACATGAATTTTTATTTTCTTCATATTCCATCGGCTTAACAGTCTCCAAGACTAAACTAACCATCTGTAGTATACACTAATAGGAAGAGTTTCAATTTCTCAACTTAATGTATATCCTATAGAGCCAGAGCTTCAAATGGGTTTGTTCAGCAACTCGGTGAATCGGCATGTTCCATTATACGTTTACTTTCTGTGAAAATGAGCAAACAGTAGTTTCAAGCATTCAAGTACGGTGTTCTTCCGAAACAGCTTTCATTTTTTGTCGCAGAACTTGGCTCGTCCTCGAGAGCGCGTGTTTTTGTGCCATGGGCGGCTGAGAGTCAATTTCTTCATTTGTGTACTCTATTTTATTTATTCAATTAGTAATAGATGACATATGGAGGTCTACGTGTTTGTGAACCGTCACACAGCTGACATTCCGAATAAAACGTATACGTCCTGATAGAAAACAGAGGTTAGCAACACCAAAAAAATACGCCGTGCACCTTCTCTTTGAATGCTCTCCTACGTAATTGATTGATACATGACGAATTTGTTGGTGGAGTTGCGCTGAATTCCATCGATCATTTATTTATTTGAGCAGTCATTCTTTGTCATGAAGGAACCTGCTCCTTTACACTCTGATCGACCACAATTTACACGCAATCTATATTAATTTACATAATATTAGACCGAATAAGAACCAAACATGCCTTCACCTTCGATATACTGCTTGGGAAAGGCGGAGCCTTCATCACTAGCGTCTCAGTGCATTCTGAGGAACAATCTAGAGACTATCTTTTGGAGTTTCGAAGATATATATTAATGCAGTGATTTTTGTTTGTGAATTTTGGCATTTCTTTCAAGTAGGAACCCCTGTTGAACCAAAAGCCTTGGAAAATTCCTTCGTCCAGTGCTGACTTCAGGACATTATTTACTTTTTTGCTGATCCTTCCGCGTGGAGTTGACAAAATCGGAACGAGCAAGCTTCAGCTTCACGCTGCAGACTCCAAACTACCAAAACAAGTTAGCAAAACATCAGTAATAAAACAATTCGAGGGAAAAGTCATGAATTTGAATGCCGCGCTGTTGGAGGTAGTGCTAGAAAGACTCAGGTAGCCACAGGTAAAAAGGCAGCTATTATATTTATCCGTTTGGTCATTTTCATGAATGCCTGTTGATGTCCAAGAATAGATGAACGCGCCAAAGCAAAAAGACGAGCTGTCTTCTCTTCCCAGAATACAATGTCACTTATCCTACTCCCGGACTCGTCATTCGTTTCCTGGCAACTGAGTAGCAATGCCTAAATGGCAAAAGAACAAAAAAGTGGTGTGCATAACTATCATGCCTGTTTGCTTGCTCTCTGGAGGGGCTACGTAATCGCTTCTAGGTAGTTCGTGGTTAATGAAGGATTGTGGGGATATGGGAATTGCAGAAGGGCAAGCAAGGCCTATGTCTCGCATAAGCCCCTTATCAGTCAATTCTACCCCTTGGTGCCCGGTGGAGGCAAGTTCTTATGTCTCTTACCAATGCGTCATCCGGAACAACCCACATTCTATTGGGTGAATATCCTCAAACGAGCATCCGGTAAAAAAAAGTGAAGCCTGTATCAAATTCCTGTATGCTTATTGAACAGAGTTGTGGAGGTGTGGAGAGGTGCATTATCGCACGCATGTTCCGGGGTTTGCATCCCACACTGATTCCACCCCAAGCTCCATTCCTCGGGTTTGTATATTTGAAGCCAGACTCGTTTGCTAGGGTGACCTGTACATGGCCTGACAATCGCATTTCAATGTTTAGGCCACATACACATTTGAAAGACGCTATGATTCTGAATAGAAGTCGAATGCGGGGTGCATCCCAGCAACAGGATTTTTTAGGATCAGGTTGATCCGACCCGTTCCTAGGACGAACTATCATCATCCACGACCTTTTACCCTTTACCTTATGACCATCTGAAAACTCTCTTTTGAGTTTGGTACATAAAATCATAAAATTTTGAAAAGGGTCCAACAACACTCTCTGTATACCTGCAGATTTGCAATTCTAGTTCGTTCGTTCGTTTACCTTTCCATAACAAGAATTTGATTGCCAATGAGAAAATTTTCGTGGCTCATTGATTATATTTCGTGGTTCTGTTGACGTTCATGTTTGCTCATCTTCACGTATTTAATGGGATCATAATGGGAAATCCATTTGACTGCTTTTTTATTATGTTTTTATACTTTCGTTACAACCAGTACCACATGGTGCCATCATTGCCCATCCATGTGACAAAAAATCAGGTTTTCTCCAATCAAGGCTGGCTATAACGACGCCCACGATTCCTTTCATTTGATCGCACTTCTCTCCTTACTGCATTTCTTAACATCATTCCTAAGAAAAGGTTTATTTTTGTGGGAAATCCTTTCAAATTCATGAAAGAGGTTTTTCTGAAAGTGCTGTTGCTGCTCAAGGTTCATTAAGGGGCTTCAAGTAAGGGGTATGTGAAAACAACGGTCGAAAGCCGGAGCTGTTTGTTTCTACAACCCCATCGGATTTGAGGACATCCTACTGGATGATGGTGACGTGTGTCCCAATGACGTGATATCGATTCACGCCCTCTTTCTCATTCCCGTCATCGCACTCTTCATCATCCTTGAGAGCTGGTTCCGTCCTGCCGTCATTTTTCAGCGCCTTTAAAATTGAATAAATTTGGTCCCGAATTCATTGTAGGATCTATTTCCCGATTTCCGCATTTTTCTGTATATTCAGTCGAGCTTAATCGAATGAGTTCTTCTGAGAACTTTTGCCGTTTGCTTTGCTGTCCAGCTCTTCTTCTCTAACATTCTAATGGAGATTGAGTACATTGAGAATTGCAAAGGAGAAAAGAACGGAAGAGAAAAATTTTTGAAATTCAGAAAGTCTATCTATATTGATATTAATCAGGAGCCTTGCTGGATGTTAAAAGTGGATATAGGCTTCTATACACATGGAGGACTCGGGCTAGCTCAATCACTCAGTACAAAATGAATGTAACCTCCTGTGGCATGGCTCAAACAAAACAAATCCATAGATTCCTTCACTGAGAATTGCAAATGGAATTTCATGAATGAAGAACCCACATTGCTAAGTGAATTCCAGGTCTTCGAGCATGAACACTTACATATTCATGAGTATGTTGCAAAGACAGAATTGAAATTCTGTAGCCCCGGAATTCCAATTTGACTAGCAAGCATTCAGAATCGTTCTCACCTCTGTCCGCATGCAATTCTCACGCATTTTTTTAAATTTGGAAATATTTCGTCACGATTCAGCTTAAGGTCCTTGTCGATTTCCTTGCGAGTATACCCTTGTCGTTGTTATTCACTGCTGCTAAACTGGAACCAGAGCAGTCAGAATTTGTGCTCTTGATTTGATTGGTTCCAAAACGGTCACACCTCACTTGGTTAAATTCATGAATATATCCTGGTATAAGGCGATGAGAACAGAACCGGCCATCGGAGCATATCAGAGACGCCGTTCCAATGTCTTTGTTTTTCTTTCTATTTGTGCCAGGAAAACTGTAGTGCGGGTTCGAGTCCCGTCCAAGTACTATCTTTTTGAACAGAGGATCATGTTATCCCTGCCTAACTGTAGGTTGGCGTATGTCAGTGCCCACATCGTGCACCCATTCAAACGCCCCTGTGGATATCGATGGGAGCTGCATGACTCCAACCATACCAAAAATTCCCCAACAAGAGGGTTCCACTAATTTACCTCATTGAACGCCTCCATATCACATTTCCTTAACAATATGAGTCTGCTTAATCACTGTGCACATCAAGATCGTAATCGATGCTTCATTGCTTATTCGTAGGCAGATGGCGATACAATTCTCACACATCAAAGCAAGCCATTAAAACAAAAGACTAAGAAAGCCATAAAACGACGTATTCGCGTAAAATTGCTAAGAAATCTTAACGTTAGATGAGAATAGTACATAAAAATGCGAATACGGTAAGTACCGTAATGTGTGCATTTATGGGATTTCAGCTATTTCCTAACATTCTCTCCATTACATCTGCATACTCTGCCTGCGGTCGTGCAGCTGTCTTTCGCCAAAATGAATGAATGCATTCAATGACTGCAGCTTTTGTCGGTTTGCAAAGCCGTGACTGGCGATCCAAGGCTTATTCCAAACTGCTTTGAAGCCTCATCACTACGCACGGCTGACTGTTGTCTATTGGGATTCACGGGCCGGTTTTAGTAGGGCAGTATGCAGTTGCTGTAACTCCCATAAATTTGCCTCTACAGTGACGGAACGGAGTGGCCGACTGATCTATCCCAGTTTATCCCCATTAGTTGACAGTCGTCTCAAGAGTCGTTCTTCTGAGACATCTGCCGAATCCGATGTCAGGTTATCCCATCCCGCCCTGGAAATGCCCAAACCGTACGTCTTGGTTGACACCCGTTTCGCTGTGGATCCTAACCTTATTCCACATGCTTCGGAGCCTCATCACCAAACATGGCCGGCTGTTGAGTGTTGAAACTCACGGGCCGGTTTGAGTAGGGCAGGAATCACTAGCTGCGGCCTGCGTGAGTTCACTAATTATGGTGACTGCCCGGTTGGAATAGACTGACAATGAGCTTATGACTCTCTCTTCCTCCATATTGCTCAGTTTCTCCTCTCTGGTTGACGGTCGTCCCAAAAATGGTACCATAGGACAACTGTCAAATCCGATACAAGGTTATTCCGCCCCGAAAATGTTCACACTTTGGTAACACTTTTATCATTTTGGCAATAATATTTGCGGGACCAGCTTTAAAATACCTCGACGATTTCCAATGGGAATCCAATACATGGCAAATATATGAAGCAGTTTTCATCTCCTNCTATCTCATCAATTTCCCTTTATAATTGTAAGGCATGAATGATTGCTTACTGGGTTGGCCCGTTTTGAAGGATTGTGAGGATTGAATAGGTTATTTTCGTCCAAACCTACCTTCAATCCTGCTATACATGCGCAAATGCTGACTTGCTTTGCCGACGGTGATTAAAAAAGTGATGAGGCGAGTCAGTGACATTCAAAGTGCAGCAAGATCGTAGATGCAGAAACTTTTTGACTTTTTTCAATGTAATTTAAATGACATTTTCCTAATCAAGATCGAAAATCGCTCAATAAAAAAAAGCCTGTGAAGTTCTTCACGTTAATATGGAAATCTTAATGAGGCCAACGGCAAACTGGCATCAGTATGCGAAATTCCCCTCCACTTTTTGGAGAAGAGCTTTGATGGATACACCGTGAGCTACTTGCTGGTTCATGCGACCTCGGTTTCTTGGTCCCGGATCTAGGTTTTCGCCTGTAAGTAGTATACGGAACCCATGGTGTTGCTTTCCCGTATGCTACTTACCGCTTTTTTCTACCACTAATACCTACAGTGGAATACCTGTGTTGTATCTCTACTCTCGCATCTACTGGACCCAATTTTATATTTATGATTTCGAATTTTGATTACCGTACCTCTATGTGATTCATTCCTTGAATTTTATTTCGATTTTGGACCCGCTGCTTCAGCTCGGAGTCAAAATTTACATATGTATAGGTTATGTTTGGAAACCCCGTTCAGTTTTAGATGTCATATGTAAACTCTAGCACAAACGGACGTGGATCGAAACTCTTCTGACATACTGATAACATTTTTCATCGAAAACACTCTCAAATATCGAGAATAGACCCCAAGGATGGACTAATTCGAGAACGATTTCTTGATTGACAGACACTTCTTGAAAGGTCCTGGCACGAAATGTCAAGAATAAAGAAGAAACCTATTAAATGACGTATACAAGTAGGTAATTCGCTGCGTCACTTACCGCTTTGTTGCGTTAATTACGTGAAATTAGGTCAGACTCTTCTAGCGCAGCGCTCAACAGACACCACCAACCCCATCGAAAACATCTCATCGACGACGAAACGTTCGCGTTGTCTTCGCCCCACCACCGCCCTCAGCCGCCCCGTTCATGTCTCCTGTTCCCCGCTGAAACAGCCAGCCATCCATCTGTCCGTCGGTCGAACGCTCTGCTGGTTTTCTCTCACGATACTTCGATGTTCTGCAACAGTAATCGATTGCTCGAATCCATTTATTACTACCTTTTTCTCTTTTATTCCTCTCATTCCATTCTTTTCATCTCCGTTTCTTCTCTGTGACTTTCCAGTTCCATCATCTTCAATGACAGACATTCTGCGAGAAAAAGACCAATTTCTAGCAACTTAGGATTGATCGGAACACTTTTTCCTTATCGGAGATGTCCCGGCTACGAACAGTCCGAGTTCACGAGATTTTACAGCCTTCCGATAGAATATTTCAACTAAAAATCAATCAATAGATGACTTTGCAATTGCTCACATGCAATAAGCTCATATGCCTTCTCATTAACATCTGGATTTGTTTTTTTTCTGTAGTTTCAGATTTCAAGAGGAAATTAGATATGTGGGAACACAGAGAGAAAGTTACTGCAGTCAAGTAAACAATTCTCAAATAAAAATGCATAGGAACCCTTCATTAAAGCTGTCAGCACGTCCATCAATGAATTATTCCGAGCACTCACGAGTACTCCTCCTGCCCTAGACCTGGACGCCACTCCCTCTCCAGAGGAGGAATCCAGCATTCGTTTTCGGTCATTCGTCGAATCCTCTGAGCGGTAGTCATGAACATATCGGTCGATCCTCACATTGGGGTCAAGTACCTATGGAATTGATGAGATAGCGTATTTGTTCCGTGTCACGTTTATCTGAGTGGCATACGCTTTTCGTTTTTGGCCTCACGATTTTTGGGCCAGCATTGGTCCACGGTCCCATATTGGGACTGAAATCTGAATCCCGACTCAGACGATGACTCATACTGCTGGTGCAAAGGCTCCCCGTTAAATAGTGCAAGGGAAAGTGCCAGTTGGTGACTTTGCCACTAGCCTGACATGCTGACTGTAGTTATCCAACACCCCTGTCGCTCGAGATTTAGGAAAGGTAAAGTACAGCCGATCGATCTTCTAACCCACTGAGCCACTTTGGTGTCAAATGCATTCAGTTACAGAAAAACCTACGATAGTGTCAAAACTGATAGCCACTTTGGTGTCAAAACTTACGGACGAGGCGTATTTTTCGAAGATAAAAGATTCTTTTATCAGAATTTTGTTCCCACAACTGGTTTCGTACCAGTTCTGCACTTTTCCATCTATTTGGCATGACGATTTGTCTATATCACTGATAGATTACCATCGCTGAGAGTTTCATCATGGGCTGAGATTACTTGGAGGACATTCTTTGTCTGAAAGTGCGTATCCGCCCTTAGCTAGCTAAAGCCATCTGTTGCGCTCTCGTAAAACCCCAGTTCATCTTGCAGTAAAGGCTGGCATAGGACAAAGGGTAATGGATCTCTTTCTTGCTGTTTGCTCGCACTTCGTACAGTCCGTTAGTTCGTTCGTTCGTTTTCAGCGAGGACCCGGGGCTATTGTGAATTGCTGCTCGAACGATACCGTACCTTGGGTGTTTCAGACCTCCCAGCTGAACACTTGTTTGTTTTTCGATCACAAAATGAGTATATAGCAACAGGGGGAAGTGGTATCGGCCACGACTCTTCTCCCCTCTTCTCCCACACTCCTCTCCCATGTATCACAAACATGTACTTGCTCGCTAACCCCGATTGACTCTGTGACCGTGTTCTGGAGAGAATGGGAACTAGCATGGTGAGCTTGAGATTTGCTGACAATTCCTTTATTTCTTTTTGCGTCGGGCCACATTTCCTGTTTGGAATGCACTGATACAAAGGAATTCCGGGAACGGCTCTGGTTGATGTTCATAGGCTTTCTGAACCAGACTGATTGGCCTGATTCTTCCTCGACTCTTCTTTTTCTTTCTCTCCAACAATTGATTTTGAACCTTCCGAATCCCTTGGTAACGGCTTCGCCTTTTTAGCGATTTTTTCCATGGTGATGATTTTGATCAAACCATTCCCAGTAAGCTCCGATATTGATCCGTCCAGTATGACGCCTCACTGTTTGCTTTGTTTTCCGCAAAAAATGACTTTGTTGGAACATCCATGATATTCCCACCCACTCCTACGCTTAATAAACTATCAAACTAGAAAGCAGAAAAATTTTGTTTTCTCCCTCTAAAAGAAGTGGGATTCCTGGCCATCCCGCTTCAGCCTTGTCGGCATGTTCACACTGCTTCATTCATGTTGTCACCCTCTTCAATGGGCTCTGTTGTGGATACGATCACGGATAGCTCCAATATGGCCGCTCTACTGTATCATTACATTCCAAAGGTCAAATCGCTCTAATTGTAATGGCTCTTCCCTAATGTAAACCCTCAACAGCTCCTCCAGCCGGCTCCCTCTTCACGAGTCGAGTAACATCCATGGGTCTGTCGGCCACCTTCTCTTAGAATTATTCATCATTTTTGCACTAGGGCAGAGGTGGTATATCGGAAAGTGACACAATATCACGCCCAGACCCACATGGTCCGAGGATCGAATCCTGTACGGATAGGCTCAGCCAACCAAGACTTCCATTCATTCGTAGTCGATCGACGGCTTACAGCTTTGACTGGAAGGTGCAATGAGCTGACTTGCACTGTGGAAGTCCACCAAAATTCTTTATGTGTACCACATACGCATTCAAAACTTCCCTAGAAATCTGGGTAAAAGGAAAATGAGGCTACCCCAAAAAACGGTATTGATTAACGACAGAATACGTTTTCCAGTAACCGTTATATCTACACTATTTACATTTTCCCTCAGCTGACAGAATCTCATTTATAGCCATTTCTCTTTGCCCCTCTATCGAAGCATAGACCTCTCCGTCTGCCTATCTGTCTATCTCCACGGCATTTGTGCCGGTTCTAAATAATCTCTTGCAATTGTTGATCCTGTGTTTCCTATAGAGCAATTCAGTGAATTTCATTGATATTCGATTACTGAAGGTGGCTGAGCATTGCGTGAGAAAGGGAAATGGTGAGTGGTGCCATTGAAGCGTACATCCTCCTTGGTCACGTCCAGAATCCGATCTCTCCCGAAGCAGCCATGCCTCTCCTTTCTCAGAAATCAGCCAGTCGCTATCAAAGCTGTCCAACGGGACGACAACCCCGGCTATCAACTGCTTCTTGGCAAGGCATTGCGTAATTTTAATGCGATGCCGAACTGACATCTAATGCCTGGGCATCGCACTGATGGGAACCGGCTGTTCTTTCTGGGAAATTTTACGTGAACGTCGGTCGCCATTCACCATCTCATGTATCATGGTATGTACCTACTCCAGAGTTCTTAACCATAGTCATGGTTCACTAGAGCTCAAAGGCCTTGATCCGACTGACCGAAAAGAGATGGGAATGTCGGAATGTGAATAAAAAAGACTCAGGAAGTTCCCACGAATCGCTTAATTTTTTCATGCACTTCTCTCATGTGCGCCGCAAGAAAGCATATCTGGGGATATGGTGAAGGGGGATCGTATTGGACCAGTTTTTCAGGGTCGTTGAGGCGGATGTTAAGTGCGCTTTTATTGGATAGCCTCGGCCACGCATACCCTCAAAATCCGTGTGGAAGGCTGTAGCTTAACAATTTCGACGGATCTACTGATTTCTTTCACAGTTTCCTTCATCCCCTCCACCAATCCATAAGGATTGGCAGACGTCCAATCTAGGGAAGGTGATCGAACTCCTCTATGACTCTTTTCGGAGCAGCTACTCTTCCAGCTCCCATGGTGGATGCCCCTTTAGTCCCTGTCCTATCTGATGTTCTATGGTTGTTGCCCCGCAGGTGTCGTTGCCACTGCCAACGGATGTTGGACTGTAATTATCTAGCAAGCCATCATGTTCACTGATCCAGTTAATTGAACCTTTAATCCTACCACTCATGGGTATTCTAATGTTTATTGGCGACGCTGGTGAAGCACATCGTTTTTGCATGGCCTAGCCCCATATGGCCGCAGCTACTCACCGAAATGAGGTCATGTGGACATCAATGACCGGTGTTCCTTATGAGGAATATGTGAACTGACAGGTGACCAATCTGAACCAGTCCTTGTCCTAGTAGCTTCTACGAGATCAGTTTGGGATTAGGATCCGGTTCTTCCAACTAGTAAACGTAGGAGTTACCATAAGCGAGATATCGTTTCGTTTTTATAACATCAAATTCTGATTTTTCCCTAATAAGGTGGGGGAATATAGGCCGCATGGGAAGTTCCAGGTTGCACCATTATATGGAAAGGGCTTGTTTAAATGGGCCAGAATGGGCCTAGCCAGGGACAGGAATATTGACGTAGGTCCGTTTCCCAAATAAAGGGCATCCACTAATGGATGCTCTTGCTAAGAAGGGAGGAGATTTAATTGTCAAGGAAGGCGATGAGCGATGGAAAGACCGAATTTTGTGAAATCTGCTGGGTGTCAAGTGATACTGATTAACGAAAACTCAATTTGGCACCAAAGTTCTTCCTTGCAATGCCTCCGCCACACCCTATTCATCAGTCAAGTGATATTGATTAACGAAAACTCAATTTGGCACCAAAGTTCTTCCTTACAATTCCTGATGTCTAATTCGTGATGTCTAATACCAGTGCTTCCCAATGAACTGTGATCGTCAAACCAGGGTCAGACAAAATCAAAAAATGATATATTTTATGGAATTGTCAGAATATCTGAATAGAAGAAGTCGCGCGGATGACAAAGCCACTGTGCGTGCGATATCGCGGTGATGGATTCCGCTTGATTTTAGTTCGATCTGCTCTTTGTGAAGCAATTTTGTTGAATTTTGGAAAGGTAAACCTGCTATCAGAATTGCATCCTGTAGAGCATGATCATCGGATTATGTCCACCATTCCCATTAACAGATAAGTAACCCATCCCAGAAAGAAAGTAAACCAGCTTCCAACTACCTACTATGTATGCACCTACTAATCGCCTCCAGTTCCTTTGTGAAAGAAAAAGACGAAAGTACTGTAGTTCAACGGCACCGTCTTAATTGAGACCTGCCAGACTGCCGAACTCATTTAGATATCTACTCGTAACATTTGAGTGATGGCTGTACTTCTGATTCACGTCTTTCTCCCCAGCCCTCGGACGAATTTGGCTGCAATTCGATGAAGGCAAGGATGATAGGGATGGGTACCGTAGAATCCGGAAAATGACTTCTTTTCAATTACCCCCC
>UZAF01017823.1:1359-25472 GCA_900617895.1 Haemonchus placei
AAAAAAAAAAAAAAAAGGAAAAAGGAATAGGAATTACAATGGCGCTGATCTTCTCGATCAATTTCCCCTCATCAATTGATGGTGATGGAGTTGGAACGTAGACGATATTCGGCGGTTTCATGTTTATGTAATCCTGAACAGGTGTTGTCGTATGTAGTGGTTCGTGTTCTAACTCAGTCGCCTTCTTCTAGAATATCAGATGTATGATTAATAACAGCTTTAAACCAATATTACTTACTTCAATGATTGCAAGAGGTTGTCGTTGGAAAAGTCCTCCAATCACGACGAAAATCGACATGATACCACTCCAAACCATGTTGAACCAATTACGTAAACCGGTAACGATTACTGATGCAAAGTTAGAAACCGAGCCGAAGCCATGGCTCAAATGCTTCTCTGTGGACGCCAGAACATCATGAGCTGATGATTTAAAATATGCAACCTGAACAATATCAACAACAGTGAACAGATTTTACTATTTACTTACAATAAACAAGCCAAAAATGAAATAGCCCTCCCAAGAATCCATCTCAAAACTATAAATTCGCTTCAGTGATCCCATACACCTCACCAGCTGTATTCAGCCCNCCCTGGCCTTCACATTTTAAAGATCTTCGGAAAAAAAACTTAAGGAGGTTTTCTCACAACAAAACAAAAAA
This sequence comes from Haemonchus placei, assembly GCA_900617895.1. Lineage (NCBI taxonomy): Eukaryota > Metazoa > Nematoda > Chromadorea > Rhabditida > Trichostrongylidae > Haemonchus > Haemonchus placei. The sequence goes on from UZAF01017823.1 coordinate 2,019, forward strand.
TATAACTAAAATATACGAAACGAAATAAATAGAAGAATACTCACAGAGGGCAGCTTGCTGTAGGTGTCGTGGCTAGTGCTGGCAAAGAAATCGATTACAGTGGTGGTGAGATCTGACACTGAAAATTATCTACATGAAAAACATTTCCTACACCTTTTCTGACTATGGTGTCAATCAGAGGTAACAGAAGAATCCGTAGTCCCCGTTAATGTGATTTATCTCATACTATCAGATTCTGAAACTTACAAGAGGTAGCGATGAGGTCGACGAAGGTTTTGAAAACTGTGGTCACGAATAGATAAGCATTTGATATTGCACCGGTAACTTTTGAAAATATACTGTATCTCGAAATCTTCCCACTACGCCAATACTCGTCATAAATTGAGTTCAGTGACTTGGCATAGACCTGAATAATAGAATTCAATCAGCAGTTGACAACGTGGCTTAAACACAGCAATATCTTACCCCATCAGAATCGACAATGCTGTAGGCGTAATTGGATACCTTCTCGTGTAAGTCAGAAACTGAAAAGAAATGGTTGAAATTCTACAGTAAACTCCCAGATAAATTCGTAAAATCGCAACCAATCTGAGCAAGTTTTAAGAGCGGCTTTGTTGGCTTCCTGCCCTCTTACGACTAATTGACTTTTCCCACACACACTCCCTCACAACATTTCACAGTGAAATCCTATTCAGAGTTTTTACTGGTAGCCAACCCACCGTTCACCCAAGTTACAGGGCTAAAAACAGTTCTAGATAGTAATTGACTTACTATCATGTCCAAGAATAATCAGACGATCATCGGCATTACGACGCGATAGGAGCAGAAGAAGAAGGATGAGCAGAGGCAGTAGCCACCAAAGCCATCGACGTCGCCTTAAATGTAAAGACCATAAGAAGATATCTATTTTGCAATAAAAAAACATGCCTTGTTAAACTAGGAGATAAGCATGTCATGAAAATACTGCATTACTTTGAATAAGAGATATAAGACGCTCCGAGTGAGCTGGACCATAAGGATACGCAAAACAAACCAAATCTTCCACATATATATTCTAGTCCAACAAATGTACTTGTAATAGAACACTTGGAACGGTAATTTAAAACAAATGAGACCCTAAAATACCGAAAACCTTCAAGACAGAGACCCACAATGCCACAAAGAATCCAGTAGGGCGGGCGAAAGTAAGTTTATATGGAATAATTCCTTCAAAGTCAAATTATCATAAAAGTCGGTCATGAAAAATACCTTCACCAAGTGTACATGTAAAGCAGATCCCACAAAGAGTACTTACTGCTAGATCAGAGCTCTATATAACTTCTGGTTTACGAAACACTAACAAGAAGATTGCTCACCTGGTAAGCACTGCACTACCCAAAGCCTTTGTTGTGTCCCAGAACCACATAAAAACGGCAGGTACTCTGGAAAAACTCAACCATAGAAGGTCTGGAGTTCTACAAAATTGACAATACAAATTTCTTAGTTCAACCGACTCCATAAAAGGAAATACCAAATTTACCTCGAGTATAACCAACGGCAGAGATCGGCAGCAGCAAAGGCCACAAAAAGGAAGGCACGACATGGAGAGTAAAGTATGTACGCAGCCAACGATTTCAAATCAGAAGCAATTGAGGATGACTGGTAACCGCTAAATCCGAAATGAAAATATAATGAGGAAATTTCTGCAACCATTTTCGCTAGACAAGCAGAAAATGTTTTTCAACGAAATTTACTCAACAAACCTTTGCCAGGTTTCATCAGAAATTTTCCTAGATCGTAAATCGTAGCGATTCCCAGAACGAAGTCTCAGGGGAGACTTGCGAGACGATACGGACTGAGGAGAAACGTATGAAATTCTAAATGAGAAGACTTGAATCAGGGAAGAGGATGACTTCAAGACAAAAACACAACTTACGCTTGACCGGCTACATCGAAAGGTGCCCTGATACAGGCACCGGCAAAGAGAACTCCGCTCTGCAGGTAGTAGACAATCGATGAAGCAGTGGAGCCTAGCCAAGTTGCAATACGAGTAGCCTTAAAGTAAGGATTTAAAAAAGAATTCGCATAATGCAAAAAATTACTAGTAGATTAAATAAACCTTGGACATTTCTCGACGTTTGGCATTTCGCATTCTAGCATTCTTAATAAGTTGCAAATTTCGTCCACACTCCGTTTCGAAACGAACACTTTTGGACCCTCTGCAAACGAAGCGTTCATCAGTCAATAAAATGGACCAGTATCCTTTCTTACCTCGGAGAATCATCCTCGGAATCATACGCATTCATATGGCGAGAGCGAAGATTGTACAATTTCTGATGATATCTGGCACTGTAGCCTCTAGAATGAAAAAATCTTTTCCTGAAGTCTAGTTATAGCTTGTTTATAGACAAATCGAATTCCGTATACAAAACAAATTACAAATCGCATAATTAAAGTTCAGCATTACAGTCAGAAACAGCACGCTTACTTTAGACACAAAAAAGCATACGTGTAAGGGAGATTCGGAGAGTGAACGTAAATCCTGAACGAGTTGATAATCCCATTTTTGGGATTTCAAGGGATTAGTTCGTGTTAAACACCAATGACACCTACCTTGTTGGTGACGATGATTGTTCAGGATCTACCAATTCGTCTTCTTCGTCATCAATAAAGTCGCTGTCATGGTCCTAAATAAAAAAAAATTGGGCCCAACGTCGTTAATTCCCTTCCTGATTCTGGTGAAGGGCACCAGCCGAAGACATCAGATTGGAAATTCACTGAAACTAAGGGTTTTTCCACTGAATCAGAAAGAATTCCGAGTCTTTGTAAATCAGAGGCACGGAAGGAACGTATCTGGCGAACGGCTATTCATCGAGGGACACAGGTGATCTATTGATCGACTACAGCTCTGGCCACTAACGCCGAAACTACGGGACATAATCATGATCAGTAAAGTTTATGATTTTATATATAAACAAAAGCAACAAGTAAATTAACGTCACCCACTTCTCCTTTCGTGTACGGATACTTTAAGGTGTCCGAAAAGTAGAGCCGATGTTGGCTTGGTTCGTACATCTGCATCGCAGCATTTGCCCTGATTTGACGGCTTTGCTTTGCCAAAACGGTGTGGTACATTCGTGTCAGAGCAAGATTAAACGCACGAACTGATCCAGTGACCAGGTCCACTAAAATAGACGGACCTTCAAGACAGGAAATGCCGACTTAGTAGCGTTCATACCTATTCAAGAAACACAGCCAAACCGGTAAAAACGAAACCGACTCACCTGGGGCACGAATAACTCCTCCAAGAAAATAGAGCGTTTTCCAAAACAATATTGAGATCATTTGAAGGTTTGAAGGACTACCACCATACTTGTGATCGGCTCTATGGTCACGCCTTTTGTACACACTACCAGATACCCACTCACCAAAACGTGAAGCTGAAAAGAAATGAATGTGATGTTGCTAATGAAGTAATCCCGATGACGACATTAGTTTCAAAAAGCTGACCTCTGTACAATATCCAATCCACAGAGTCATAAAGCAGTAGACCAACAGCCTTCACAGGACGTATTGTAACAGCATGTAACAGCCACAAAACTGATGAAATCATAAACCAAACTACGGCTGATCCCGCTTGGAAGGTCTATAAAAAGGAAAACATGTTTAGACAGAAGAGCTGTGACAACTTATGATTGCACATGTGGGGTTCTACTTCGGCCACTAAGCGCAAACTGGTATTCAATGACAAAGTTGAAAAGCTAGCTTAAGTTTTCAGGATAGCAAGTTTTTAGAAAACATAACCCTAAAAATACACAAAAAATCATCTTGAAACAAATCTGCCAATTTCTATTGGCGTAGAAATACAAAAGACAAGAAATTAACACTTAAATGGCTGAGAACACGGTGAAGTATCGAGAAAGCACATCAAACGTCGGTGATTATTCAGCGGAATTAGGAGCAAAATAGGTGCAACAGATATCAACAATGATTGAAGTACAACTATGTGAAGAGCCTGGAAACTCAAAAAAGGTCGTTAACCCAAGCTGAAGAGGCCAGAGTGCTAATAATTTATCTCCCAATATCAGTAGGGATTACTAGATTGGGATAAAAATTTTCCTAAATCCTAAATACAGAAAAGCTTTGAGACGTCAGCAATCAATGCATATGAGTGCTTCGCGCATACTCAGTGTCTAAATTGAAACCAGTTAACTAACTAAAAGAAACTTAACGACACCTGTACATGTAGCGGGGCCCATAATGTTGACGGTTCCAGCTAGTGAAGGAACAATTCTAGTCGCACTTATGATCACTTTAAAAAGAAATATAATCAACTACAGAAGCTATGCGAAGGATAGAAGCCTCATTTTTGAGTTTCCATTCGAGTAATCATTCAAGTCACACAAAGAAATAATTACCGAATATTCAAACACCGAGCGAACGCTTAGTGACCAAGTCATAACTACAATCAACTATACATTAAGGAATACGTCCTACCTTGCGGAACAAGCTTGGCGCCGAAAAGTGATAAGGGGCGTATTCATCGTACCCAGGACTAGCAATACTAAGGTTGTTGTTGATCATGTTCGGAACTTCCCAAGCAGGAGGCTTATCGGGATTATATGCTTGACTGGAAAACGAAGCAGTAGAAATGTAGTCCAAGAAAAAAAGACCAAAAGATTTAGCAAAAAAAGTCAGTAAAAGAGACCAAGATAATTAGAAAAAATCAGAAAAAAGAAGATTCAGAAAGATACCTGAACGCATAAGTATATCTGGTCGAATAATTCCTGAAAGAGGCACAACTTTTTTACAAAACTATCAAACAAATTGTAGTTAGTGTCATGAATACTGCTCTAGGACTTACAGAAAAGGACTGGTCAGTTGGTCAGCTTCCTCTTCCGTTAGACGAGGTGAATTCAGTTCTCGAATTGGAGGCCGATCAAACGACGGCCGGCGTCGATACATCTCTTCCAGCGACGGTGATCTCGCCGGTGAAGACATGGCTCAATTTTGCCAAAACAAGAAAACCTGGATGGTCTACGGTTGTTACACATAAACAGAGGAACTGGGCGATTACTTTACGATATTCGACCAATATCAACGAATCATTTACAAGTATCGACGGCAATGAGGAGAACAATTGCATCAAAGTAACTATGTAAAACTATGTTGAAGTTGCCGCACGAATATTGATTGGAGGTCATATCATATTAATATATTTATACTTAATGTACTTGCTAAACTTTTTTAATTAATTAATAGAAGCAATAAGCTTAAAAAACCGCATAATCACCTAGTAGTTGCTCCTAAAGTCGAACTCGTTTGAGGGATATTCGCCCCACTTTGGCGAAAACGAAAAGCCTAGAGTCAACGATACAAGTATCATTACTTTAAGCTCTACTCTGAGTAAAAGTATTCGGGACCATCAAAGCGATATCAAGTGGAGGTCGTCTATCAATTTCAGTGGGCCCGAACCTTGCAGCAGTTATTACGATTTGGAAAATTTCTAGGATGCAGTAAGTTGGGCAATACTCAATATAAAACACCTTGATGTTCCATCCAGGTCCTTTGGGGAAGAATCTGTCACTTATTCCCTTACAAGAGAAACAGTAATATTGTTGTTTACGAGCTATAGATCAGGATCCAGGGCATACTTTACCATTCCCCAAATTTACTCTTTATTTATCGCAAGCAGATAGGATCCAAACGTGTTTACAATGGTGACGTAGATAGAATATAATATAATACTGTCTATGAACATTTGTTTATGTATGAAAAGTTATTTGGGCTAATACTTATTATATTAGTATATTTATATTTAATGTACTACTTCACGAGCTATCTGAAAACCGTCCCAAATTACTTAAAAGCGGCGACAAGCTAGGTTTCAAAAATTACTTTGTAATTAAAAAGCTCTTTAATTTATCACCCCTTCAAAGGTATATATGAAAGACGGAAAGGACATGCAAAGGGAAAAAACAACGCGATGTAAACAAGCAATGAAAAAACAACAAGTCGAATAAAACGAAATTAATAAAATAAAACAAGAAAAGATGCACAATCTTTCGATAAAATCTGCCAAATTTTGCCAAATACAACCTCATATCCCAAGTTCTACTGTTTCTATAACCAAATAGTTTTACTAAGTAAGTTTGAAGAGGAAACGTGCAGACTGGCCATACCCTAAGATTTCAGAAAAGCTGACAATACTGTGGGAAAACATATGCGAAAAAACAAATAAAACAGTTGTTAAAACAGTGTAATGACACTCAAAGAATGTTGTTTTCACGGCGTTTCTTGCAACAAATTCGAAAACAACAGCTTGTTTACTGCTTAATCGTCTTGGGACCGCTGCGAAGCCAGTATCATGGATGAGCGCGAAATTCGAGCATCAATTTCGAGGCACGCTCGCTAGGGCGGCGCACCAGTCAAAATTATCAGTTTTCTCGACAAATTAGTCAAAAATATGTGGTTTTCTGAATTTCCCATAAGGAAGAATGAGCAGGGAGTCTCATGGAATGGTAATTGTGGGCAATGGTGCTATGCGCTTACTAAAACAATTCGATTCATCACAAACCGTTACGCTCAAGGGAATTGGCAACATGCCAAGACACTCGTTCATTTGCTAGGAAGNAAGTACTACCGGTGATGATCAGAATTTAGATTCTTCCTTATGATCTGAACTTCCAGAAAAGTTAAGACTAGTCCGGCATAAGAAGGACTGGAATAGAAGCGCTTGTTACGGTCAATTGTACAACACAACAGCCTTCATACAGACTATAGCCAGAACCGAATACCCGATGTATGCAGAGAAAAACTACAGCGGTGCCAAAATTGTATCGTAACAGTACTCGATGTCCGTAATTACCCTACGATTAATACGCTTGATCCTACGACAAGCACTAACGAAGAGCAATAGTGAAAAATTGAACGCGCACTGAATTGAAGAAGAAATCTCAATAACAATGGAAGCCATAGAGCCTACAGAGTAACTATAATAATTAAAAATTATTTGCAACATTCCAGGCAGTAATCACGGCTAACCAGTTGGGCTATTTTTAGCCGCAGCATTGCAGAGCGCATGCGGTGCGTCAGTGTGAACGGACCGTTACGCAAAAATGGACATTATAAATCCTTCTCTTCTATCCTCAATAATTTCTATCGAACAAAGGGTTTTGCAATGTATATGTTTATTTGCTTCAGCCTTTCCAAGATTCTAAACCTTATAAGGCTAACGTTTCGGCCTCTTGGAAAGGATCTTTGAAATTTATTTTGGAAACATTAAAATTTATATTTGGAAACAAATGAATTCTGGAATCTTGGAAAGGCTGAAGCAAATAAACATACATATTGGTGAAAAGTCATGCCAAGATTAAAAGAAAGTCGATCGTGGTTTCGCAATGATTTCCAGGAACATGAAAGGTTGTAACTAGAAATACCCACCCTGCATTTTTGAGATGGCTTGTACAGTGAGGAGCCTCTGAGGAGCCTGTACAAATAGTTGCATACGAACATTACTGTTCAGAAGTATTCTAAACAATTCTAAATTTCCCCAAAATTACTTTTACAGTTATCTCTTACTCACAGAAACTTGAACTTGGCATTAAAGAAAATAAAAGCTTATGCAAAATAAATGGAAAGGTCAGAATACTACTCTAAACTGGGTAAGAAGTTGAATTATCAAGGAATAAGGAAGATTGTTGTTGAAATGAGGGAAATTACTGCTGGTGGAACATTTAAACACAGGGTGATATATATGTTGATAGATTACTGACACCACTCAACAACAGATGTGCTAATAGATCTGACCTTGAGGCGCCAATGGACGATCTAATCCGTTTAAATTGAATTAAGTCAGATTCCATTGAAATGACATTTAACACGGTTAATTGACTAACATACAAACCGATTACATCCAACGACAGTCTACTGCAACCATCTCAGAGGAGGGAATGATCACTTCTCAGACAGGAAATATAGGAAATTGATAAAAAATACAATTGTAACCATATAATATAGAGAAATTAAAATAAAATAAAAATTAAAAAAGCCATCAAATAAATGTAGTAATATAGGAAATATTATGCAAATGAATAGTTTCATAGAAAAGAAGAAAAACGGAAAAAAAGTTCATCCTTCTCTTACATACGCATCAACCTTATAACCTTAATTGAGAGCTAAAGGAGAAAGGAAAGAAGAGGAAAAGGGTCCAAAACAAACGAGAATGACGATTCCAGCGATCTATCAATACACCTGGGACCGAAATGAAGGCAACAAATTTCAAAAATCAGCGGTGTAGCTCAAACGCCAGCCGAGGTGCAATGGCGAATGATTATGGTGTCGCTGTGGTGTTTGATCCGTTTCACGTGTTGTTTGTTTACTCAATAACAGGGAGCGATGCACTTATTGACTATGAGCATTTGCAATGTCGGAACTCACCTTGAACCAACGGCCCTGGCTTAGTTCATTCAAAAATAAATAATAATTATAATAAATGTGGATACTAATAATAAAATCTATAAATAGATTTGATATAAGAAATAGCTAAAAAGGAACATCAAATGATTTCTGATTTTTTATTAAGTATGTGATGGCATGAATTCGTTTCAATAAAAGTAATTAGTAGTATTATGGTATGAGGGTGGAGGTGGTGTAGGCAAGCGGCGTGCCGAAACACCCGCATGGTTCAGGGTTCCAACCTCGAATCGACACTCGCCCAGGCCGGGTGTGGTGCAGTAGGAACGAAATTGTCGCGTCGCCGCAAGAGGGATGCCGCACGCGAAGGAATATAGAAGAATGCAGCGGCAATTGTGAAATACAGGAACAAAGGAACTAATAGTAAAATTATGCCTAAAATAAGGGTCGTCTATCGGTTGAGCTGTATGAAGAACGCTAGAGCTGTAATAACGGCGAATGGTTTGCGACACCTGCGTGCGGCAAATCGATTACGCAAAAAACCGAACCTACTGCGCGCCTCTCGCCCAGGCCTACCGAGTCCTTCGTTCCTCCAGAGACGGTTGATTGGTACCAGGCTTGTTACGAGGCTAAAAATGGGAGTGGGGCACTAGGAACGAAATTGTCGCGTCGCGGTGAGAGACGTCGTACGCGAAGGAATGTAGCAGAATGCAGCAGCAAGTAAGAAAATCAGGAACAAAAGAACCAACACTAGAATCATGCCAAAAGTAATAAATAGCGATTGAGCTGTATGAAGAACGGTGGAACTGTTATAACAAGGCATATGGTCCGCGACAGCCGCGTGCGACGGATCGATTGCCCGAAACCGTTCCTACTGCCCGTCTCCCTAAAAACATGGCATTGCTTGAACGCCGTAAGTCATTATAATGGCCACATGTGCATTCAGGAACGGCACCACGATTCTAAAGCGAAGACAAATACGGGGTGCATTTCATAAAGGGACATCATCAAAGACTCGATCCTTCCTAACGGTGTGAATCATCTACTAGGGCCATAATGACTACAACAGCATGAAAGACGGTGTATGTCCTGCTGGAAAGCATGTTAAATACCTGTAAGTGGAATGCCTCTCTCAAGCCCCAGCCCTGCTCCCGTTCAACTTTTCCAGGAACATACAGTTTGGCTGTTGTGGTGACAGGAAGTCGATAACCATCTTTTGGTCATCCGCTACTCTCTACCCTTCAAAAAGCACAAATCTGCAGTCCACTTACTTATAGCGAGAACTTGTACGTGCTACTGGCACACATCACACTTAAAATTCCTACATTAAAGTAATTAAACTGCAAAAATAGAGCCCCCGTAAGTTAGGGATACTAAACATACACCGCCCCAATGAAGTCTCAGGTCTCCCGAGATTAAATTTCAATAGAGTTCTGGTGCCACTATTTTCCTATACTTGAGTGCTTACTTCCACATCCGCCAGCGGTCGCCTTGTACAAGGGAATATTGAAGCGAAAACTGAAATGATTATAATATCAATTACCGTAACTTACCTATGCCTTTCCTACTTCAGTAATCTGGAAAAACTTTTCAACTAAAGAAGGGCATGGGGGAAAATGAAGGAGAGAATGGAAGTGCAATGAGGAGGAACAAACGCATGTGCCGATAACATTCAAACCTGGGCAAACACCTCTCCATAGACGATTTGTCATCGTTGATTCTGAAGGCGCCATTGCGGATGTGAGTGATGACGTTACAAACTCTCATGAAACATTCTTGAACGTCAAACACGTTTGCGGAAACTAGATTCATACCATTACGCTTATTTCTGATAGGAAGGAAATTGGTTTTGTAAAATTGTAAAATTGCACGTTAAGAAAAAAATGTAAAAGGTCACAGAACCGACTTACGAACATCCAAGAGGCTGAGTAACGAAGCGTTTTCAATGAATTGCTGAAAAGCGACTCATTTTTGGAGCCAGAGGTATGGGAGTGCATAGTATGATTTCTGAAACGCGCGCGACCGTGCGCCATTGGCCCCATGGACTTGGTCGATGGGCGTGGCGAGCACTGCACGCTATTTTTAGCACCCACCTGTCACTCAGGAACAATTTAGTAGGAGTAGCAAGAAGTCTGCCAGTAAAAGTTGTTGTATTTCTAGTATAGTTGGCGTCAGCGAAATAATAAGGATTGACGTAGGAGAGGCAATAAGTGAGGAGAGACATACTGACATCAATATGACGGAATTCCCGCGATGGAAGTAATAAATGGACAATTAAGACCTGATACCGTATCGTAGCGAAAACATTACGTACAGAAATCATATACGCAAGCAAAAGCTGGTGAGCAGCGACGTCACCGAGTGGCTGCTTTCATTGTCCGCCGGCCGGCTGGCGAGCGCGCGTGCGAGCGGCACGCCTGCTGGGGGCGGCGCTTGCCCCTTGTTTACAACTGAATCTTGGTCGATACCGCTGGCCGAGTAGNCCTCAGAGGGGGACGGGCGATTCGTGCGATTCTGGATTTGCGACAAATCGTGCGGCGAAGTTCGTGGCGATTCGAACAACTCTGGCGCCTAATATCGGGGCACAAACTTGACGTACAGTAGTTTAGGGGGGTTGGCCGATCCTACTAATCTATTCTACTTCAAATTTGGGCCCCAATGATAGGCGCTATAGTCCTTCAAATCGTTGCGATTTTCGCCGCGCAATTTGGCTTCCTTGAACGCACGTAGTGCCGCAACGATTTGAAGGACTATAGTGCCCGTCCCCCAGCCTGAGCAATTCGACCGTGGAGACGACCAGTGCTGTGTCGGAAGTGTAATATCCACCTTGGCGTCGGAAGAGTCGTGGGCGTCACTGCAGGGAATTCCACGGCTCAACACGATTTTCACGGTATAGGCACCTTCAAAAAGAAATAGTGGACATTAGCAGTCTCTATCAAGTTTAACCACCGATGGGGATGCTTAAATTTGTAAAATATAACACATCAAGCTGTTGATTTTGTCCGAAATCAGCAAATTAGCAGTTATGATTGCCCAATTTTTTTTTGTGATGTATCTACGACTTCGATTAAACGTTTACATATTTTTCTATTGAGGTCCCTGATTGAAAAATTGCGGTGTAGGCGCTCAAGCTTAAAAAATTGGCGGCTAAGCTGCTCCGCCGACAAAGATGCGCTCCAAACGCCTGCGGCTACAATNCAGACGCCCACGCACTCACGCTATTGGTCTGTCGCTGTGTGCACCCAGTCCTGCAATTTTTGTTTGCAGTGATTTTTTTTTATTTTTTTTTTACAATGCAAATATCATGTGTATAATTCACTGCCCTATCAACCCCCTGTACCAAGTGGCAGGAAGTCTGCGATGTCAAGCCTTTTGTGTGAATGTTGGTAAAAATTTCCGACCTTTCAAGCATTGGTTCGTTCCATACTACATTAAAAGCAAAACTCTCGGCAACCCTCATTTCGTTTAACCACCTGGTCCACTTTTGGTAATTTGCAGTAAGATATCAAAAAATACATTTATCGTCAATAGTCAGAATTGAGAGGAAGAAGAACCTCTCCAGCCGGTGATGCCCAACAGTATTGGTTTTCATTGGACAACCTTCATGAACTTAACCGGCTGTTCAATTATTGAAGCGACCATGCCTGTACAGAAAGATTTTGTGATTGTGTTAACACTTTGAAAGCTTCCTAAACCACTTTTCGAAGTAAGTTGATTAAAGGACTCTTGACTAAGCAAATATGTCAACGTCCGAGCCAAATCTCGAGGAAGAAACTCAGGAGGATGAACCGACTTGGACCGAGGCAGCTCTCGTGGAAGAAATTCCGGAGGATCAACCGACTTGGACCGAGCCAAATATCGAGGGAGGAATTCCGGATGATGAACCGACTCGGACCGAGGGAAATCTCAAAGAATAATTTCCCGAGGATGAACCGACGTGGACCGAGACAGTTCTCGTGGAAGAAAGTACAGAGGATTAACTTCTATTTTGTGTAGAAGCAGCACAGGTTGATGATCAATCTGTATATCAACCTTCTCTTTTACAGGGAAGACTTGACTGGCATTTCTGCATTTTTTCTTGAGTCATAATCATTTTTTTTCTAAAGGTCCAAGGGAGAAATGTTGTGAGAGTTCAAGATATCCGTCATATCTTACAATCATTGATTTCAAGAAGGAGTTTGATATCGTAGAGACGAAAACGGTAATTGAAGCCTCACGACAATAGGGTGTTCCTATCAATTGCATAGGGATGCTCGCCATTACGCGCGAACGTATGCGGCGAGCGTGACGCGATTTTCGGGGAGATGTGCCCACACCCCATTACGGAGTAGTGAAGATAACAGAGAACATCGTTCTTCGAGCTTAGAAGGAAATNAGGGAAGTCGTAAACTGATATATCCGGGAGGGCAACTACAGCGCAAATCTCCAGCTCTTTGTCTTGCTATCATACTGCTTCATTTATAAACTGCAACTCGCCTATTATGACGGATCCATTCATCCATTCATGAGGAAAGTGTACGAGTCAAGGGAAGACTGCGTGTATGCTGGAGATTGTCATATTCTTTACATTGCCAACTCTAGCAAAGCTCAACTCTCAACCTAAGCATATTTTTCGATATCAGAAATTACTGACATTCCATTCGTCCTGCTAGAACAATCCACCAATAGCCAGTAGTAAAAAGAGGGAACGTTAAAAGCATCCAATTATGTTGAGGGAGGTCCCCCGACGACAACTTGCTCACACTAGATAGTTACGGTACAAACTGGACAGCTGCCGCGCAGATATCACCCATTAACTCTTTGGATGAAAGTGATGGCGGGAGTCGTATTAGTTTGGAGGTCCAATTCTTTCCTTTTTCATCTCTCTCTTCCTTCATCTCTTTTTCGCTCTGATGAAGTTTGTGTAGAAGATGTAGTGACCCACTGCTCTTTAATATTCACAAATACTACTATTTTAGCGGTACGGCCACACATCTGGCTTGGGGGCAGTGGTGCGCTAGCAAGGGCATGTTGTAGTTGGCTATTTACCTATAATCCAGTATTTGCCTATTTACAGCTGCTTTTTTATATTTTTATTTTGGGATTCTAAATCAAAATCGACTGTAAAAAGGCATTTATTGAGTACATTTACAGATTTGCATTTCTCTGTCATGCATGCCTACCGCTTATAGTCGTGTTCTTGTAGGTGACGGAGCATAAATGTCTCAGCGTTGTTTTAACTCAGATTTTGTAAAATTCGCAACGAAAATCATCACGCTATCCAATTCCTAACCTTGGTTTGGAATTTTCACAAAAATCATACTCTGGTCATACCTACGTTTTAGCTAACGCTTTTATAGTCACCGTTCCTGATCAACTCGTCTAGTATATATTTTTGTTCCTGGTCAAGCTAATCACCTTGTGGCTTCATATTAATAGTATATTTTCCAATAATAAAATGCCAGCCTAGAAAGGTGGCCATATTGGGCATTTCCTGCCAGCGCTAAACTGTAAGCGCCGGGTGTCCGCGCATCTCGGACGCAGGTATCCCTGAACGGGCACACCCATCATGATTATGGACCTTTCTTTTCAGCAACCACTACATTTCACGGGAATAACATTTTTCTGAGACTAATATTAGAGGTTACTTGCATTTGTTTGTTCACAATTATCTGCTTTTCCTATGTATTGCCCATTGGGTGTTCCGACGACTTTACATAATAACAATTGGTTGAATACGGTAAAAATCCAGCTGGGTATCGTATATCCGTCAACTGTTCAACCGTTTGGGATATTTTTGAATTCAAACGCTCTCATTATTCAATTTTAGGCCTACCCAGCCCAGTCGTAACCCAGCGTTCTCTATGTGGTCCGACTTTTTTCTTCATTTTCTCGTTCTATGTCGCCATTTAAAGCCATTTACTCCTACTACGCTCTATGATCAAATTCATTGCACTTCTACGATTTTGAAATTTTTTTTGGAGTGAATTCTGAAGGGTGCCGGGACTTCTACCCGAACTTCTACGGCGAGCGGCCGTGGTCGCAGGCGGCTACCCCATCCCTGCGCTGGGGATTCAAACATTTTCCTTCATAGCGTCGCGTTCGCCGCGCGTCATCGGGCGCGGCGAACGCGACGCCATTTTCGGGGAGAAGATACCGGACCTCATTTTGAAGCCTCACATCATAAAATGTTTAGTGTAGAATGTGGAAGGAAATTTGGAAACCCTGGATAAGGTGCAGTACACTGATGGGGTTTCCCAGGGAGGTATACTCTGCCAGAATATATGGATTATTTGTCATCCTGATAGACTTTCCTCCCATAAAAACCCTTTGAAAGTAAATCGAAAAAAGCGACAGTGTACAATTTTGGCCATCTTGGTGACTTTCCACCCATAAGAATCTGTAAAAGTAAATCGAACAAAGCGACAGTGTACAATTTTGATGTATAAGTATGAAAGTTCGCGCCATGACCTAGTGATGCGCACATTTTCTTAGCCGTAGCACAGGTGCCAGAGTTGACTACTCAGTTATATGACTTGAATAGAATTACTGCTGCATGATTTTCAAGACGGCTACCTTGTCAGTAGGTTCATCAGGTTCAGTAACACGGTCAACATTTGAATGCCTATCTATAGCTTCTCCACCTAGAAGAGCTCGTAATTCGTCTTGTTCATCGCGTGGACCCTTTTGGTATACGTACGTGCACGTTCTGTATATCTAGCATTTTAAGGTCTACTACAACGAAAAATTTCAGGGTAATAGTTGATACTGTAACCAGTATAACAAGCATGTCGGAAGCTAACAAAGCGGCCAATTCGAAAAAGACCAAGTCTCCAACTCCTCACGCAGTGAGTCGAGAAATGGATGCAAGAACTGCCAAGGTGTGTAAGTTCGGCTATGTTCTTTCGGTTTTTGAAGATTCTCTGATCTTGAAATTTTCATGATTCATTCTAGATTGAAGAAATGATGGAAAACTGTAAAATCTCTCTTGATGGACTCATTGAACGTGATGACAAGACGAGAAAGGAAAACGAATTCGGCAAAATCAAAGTAAGCCATCATTCTGTAATCTCAATAACCTCTACAATAAAACAAATTCACTTATTTACTAATAGAAGTGAAATGGTGAAAAGTGTAAACAACTTTCACAATTTGCCCGAAAAGTCTCGTATTTTCACTATGGGGTGAAACACCGTTTAGAAAACTACAAATTTGAAACATTGTGTTACACTCCAATAAAAAAGTCGGAATTAATCGAAGGCTATAGTTTGCGTTCTGTATGTTTGACATGATTCATAGGCCAGGGTCGCGCCTGAATCAGGGAAGGCAGGAGATCCTATAGCGAATGGGCTTTTTGGGCCTAAATTTAATACTTTATCTGGCACATGGTAGACCACTGGTGCGTACTTGCTTACTGCAACCACATGTTTTCGATTTATGTCTACCCTTTTTTTTATCATTTTAAAATATTCTTCTCTACATACAGGAATTGAATGAACGTACGATGAAAGAAAAATTGAATATGTCTGCGAATGAGTTGAAGTTCTGTAATGAGCTTTACGGCAAACTGTCGAAGTTTTACACAGGAAAAGAACCTAACGGAGAAGATGAAGGTTAGAACTCTAAGCTCAGGTGACTTTTTCCTAGTTCAGTTATTCGTGAAACGGCTTTTCAGGCCAGCAGGGTAATCGGAGTGATCCAAATACGCCTCCTGTCGAGGATGATGCAAACGTTGGAGCTGACCACACCGCTGTCACAACGACTGTCAACTTGAACAAAAAGGATGCTAAGGCTTCATCTTTCGCTTCATTCGGGAAAGATAAATGGCTAAGAACTGAGGGAATTAAGATAGCAAAAGAACAATTAGTTGCTAAACCTCGTAAGAAGGCTCGCAGATCTTCACGGAAGCGTAAGTTTTCATCGCCACCCATGAAACGTAGCTCCGCATCGAAGAAAAAACCTGCGACAGGTCCTGGAGAAGTGAAGTCGAGGAAGAACTCTTCGGAAAATCATTCGGACAAAAACGAATGCTCCTTGGTCCATGAAATCGAAGAATCCATGGACCAAGGAGCTGAAATGTCGAAGGAGGATAGTCATTCGGATAGTTCTTCGGACGAAAACGAACCCGAATTCAAAAGTCCAAAGCTGTCACATGCGCCAAAGAAAGAACAGAAGCGTTCAGAGAGCTTCGGGAAGGGTAACCATGGAATGGAACAATCCGAGGGCCAAGGAACTGAGACGTCAGACGAGGACAGTCATTCGGATAGTTCGTCAGACGAAGAAGGAAACGAGCCCAAATTCGGGAGCCCAAAGCAGTCACGTACACCCAAGAAGGAGCAGGAGCGTTCGGAAAACTTAGCGATAGTGAGAAGACGCCTTTCGTACGATTCGCTGGATGAGATGGAGTGCGAAGGTCAACGTTCGAAGACTGTAGAGAAAAGGAAAAGAAGAGTAAGATTTGCGGATGAAACTTCGGATGAGAACGAAGACGAAGTTTCACAGCAATCTCCAATCCGTAGAGTTGGACGTGCAAAGATTCCAAGATTAACTGTGAGAAGACCTTCTTCGGAGTCACCCCGCAGACACGATCGTAGATACTGCCCGCAGACACCCTCAAAACAGTTGGAGACTGCTGGAAGGAAAGGTGGAATTCTCCGCAATGATTTGTCGGACACACGCGAACATGGACATTCACTGCAATCTCCTCCTCCGCGAAACGTACATTTCAAAGTTTCAGATGTTTCGAACGGGAAGGAAATCTCTACCGAGGATTCCCCACGCCAACGCGATCATGGGCCAACTCCTGAACGGTATGGAAGTACTGGAAAGACAAGAGCATTTCACCGAGATGATTCACCGGACGTACGTGAACGTGGATATGCATTGCGATCACCTTCTCTAGGAAGTGGACAGAAGTTTTCAAACGGAGAGGAAAACTCTTCGGAGGGTACTCCCCGTCAACACAATCGTGGATACTCCTCACCGTTGTCCCCTATCCGTGAAAGAACTGAGAGAGTTGCTAGGGTAAGACCATTCTACCGGGTTGTCACTGAAGACGATCTCGAGGATTTCGAGAGCAAATGCCGTCGGCTGATGTTAATCCAAGAAGAGATCAAGAGTGTTAAGCAGCAAATGCTTTTGGGCGAAGATGAGGGTGAAACTTACATCAGAGGCAGACAGCCGTCACCATTCAAAAAACGGCTCGAGCGTGCTAAATTAGAGTTCAAATCCGAATGGAATAAATTAGAATTCGATGAAAAGCACAAGCTTAATCAGTATATGAAGTATGATTATTCAATCAGTGAATTCGTATTGGAATATCCAATGCCATGGCAAGTTCGTCGCTTCGGACGTTCACAGAATCCGAGAACTAGAAAGGCAGACGATGAGGAAATGGAGGTGGACCTTAGTTCGCCACCCGCAAAAGTTCGTAGGACCCGTGCCGCTGCTGGTAAATTACTTATCTATATTTCCTGCATAACTTTTAGAACTTACGCAGATCTGTTCCAGAAAGACCCAGGGCTGTCCCGAGGAACATTGAAGCATTATTTGAAGTGCCCGAGGCTATCCAGAAAATTATTGAAGTTACCCCTGTCAAACGTGGAAATCGTGGAAATAGGGAGGTCAACAGAATGGATGAGCCCGTTTTGGCACAAGAAGTCAATTCTGATCGTGAGTTTCCTACTTCATACACTACCACTACTACTTTGTTCAGATTTACTTTCAGGTGCTGCTGTTGCGAANCCAGCCAGCGAACATTGAAGTTACACCTGACAACCGTGGAAATCGAGGAAATGGAGAGGTCAACAGAATGGATGAGCCCGATTCGGCACAAGAAGTCAATTCTGATCGTGAGTTTCCTACTTCATACACTACCACTACCACTTTCTTCAGATTTACTTCCAGGTGCTGCTGTTGTGAATGCTCAAACACCGAGAACTTTGGCTAGAGTCCAGCCAGCGATTTATGAAGTGAATCCGGACAATGAGATATACTGCTACTGCCGTTCAGTCAGTTTTACTTAGTACATAGTTACTTTGTTAATCGCTTCTATACTTTCAAGTTTGAATCTCTTAAGGGATCTAACGGCATGATGATCGCATGCGATGGCGAAGCGTGCAAATACGGTGGCTGGCTTCATTTTCGTTGTAGTCGTCTGAAGAGAGTTCCAAAAGGCAGGTTGACTTTTTTTCGTGTTAGCTCGTTATGTTGTCTATGGATAGCCCAATTATTCAGGTTTTCCATTGTATACGTTTATCTATATTGATCGTAAGCTTCCTCCGTTCATGGTTATAGATGCGCGTAGGTTTTTGAAGCATTCGCTGTTGGGTCAGGAGGCGCTACTGCGCTCGCTTGCTCGGAATTTCAAATTTCGCGCGCGGTGACCTCATTTCGGTGTTGATCCGAGCTTCTCAGTCGGTCCAGGGGGACACAGTGTGTTGAAGGGCGGAATTTCTTCTGATGAAGTGCTGTCCTCTACATCTTTTTCACTGTATGGATGACAGTAAATGGGCTGTATAGGATAATAGAAGGGTCGTTCTAGAGCCACCCAACTTCGCTGTGTTAGACAGCTGACAACTGTGTCGCTTCATTAAGTCCCATCTGAAACATTTCTTAACTATGAAATGAATTTTTCAATGTAAAGGGCATTTCGTTTGAAAGATCTCTGGGCTTATCCTCTCATCGTGGGAGATACTTCTAACCCCTTTGAGGCTTAACTTTTCTTCGTTAAAGTATTTTACCGATTGTCAATGTTAACAGAATCGTCTTTTTTTTTCTCCTATTTTTCAATTTCAGGGAAATGGTACTGTACCGGCTGCAGACCGCACTACAACGATACTGGAGCGGAACACGTCATAAAAATCGAACCTGACGACGACGATGAATATGGTGCAGGGCCTTCGAATGAACCACAGAATCAAGGTAAAGGTGTGCAGAAACAAACTGCAACACCTTTTCCAAAGGCGAAGTAGGTAAGCAGTGGTAGGGAGGTTAAGGTCATCGTGTACTGTAACGAGTAGTGACTGCCGGTAGAAATATTGGTTTCTTTTTGATGTTGTATTTGTAACGTCAGTTGCAAATACAACATCAAAAAGAAACCAATATTTCTACCGGCAGTATACTACTCGTTCCCACTTGCATCCCTTTTCTTTTTTGTGTTTGTTCGCCCAAATATGTACCAAAGACAAGATGAGTTCAGTATTTGTTTACCTTGTTTATCTTATATTGGAATGTTGATGATTTTTGGGGCAAGCGCTTTTTCACGAATGCCGAGTTTGTTTATGTTGTACGTTGATTTTGTTTGCTGTTTGTTGACGGTACACAAACGCTAGAGGAGAGCATAGCATTTGTTTTGCTATGCTTTAGGTTGTTGTTGATTTTGTTGAGGCTAGCTGTTACTGTTCGATGGCTGGTCATTGTTCGATGCGGACCCCTCGTTTCAGGAAGTTAGCAGGGGTGGTCTAAATATGGATAGGTAGCTCAGCGTTAGGATAAATGGTAGAGGGGCTCCATTCCCTTGATCTTTTTGATTATCCTCTCACAGGATATTCTCATTTTTTCATTTTTCAAGTTAAGCCAAAGTTACATTTTTCTTTTTAGCTCTGGTTCCACTATATGCACCGATCGACTGTTTCTTTGTAGGTGTTACTTTTCAAATGAAGTGTTATTGTTTGCTTTGTGGCAGGATTGTCCTTCATAACTGCCAAATGGAAAGTAGGCATTACTGAGGAACGCATCATTACTCTTTTCTGTCAAACAAAATCGACGTTCTTGCCAGCGTTGGTGCTCGATCTGGCAGGTCGTTTAAGCGGAAACTGTTGTTCACACCGTTGTGCCATGCACAAAAGACCAGGTGCAGATTGAAAGTGTTGGGCTATCCCTGCTAAGAAGGAACAACCAGTCGTCATCACTAGGGTACGAATATGTAGGAACAATTGGTCAATTCGCGATTGATGTAGGGTAACAGTTACGACATAGAAGGTCCTCCCAATTCGCTTCTTCTTCGAACGATGCAACTGTTATGGAATCGATTCTCTTTATTGACTGCAGCCGGTTGGATTGATTAACCTTGAACTTGTTATTCTTATTACCATTACAGTACTTTATTCGGCAATCACCTTCAGGAGACGATTTTATTTCTTATGCTGAGTTGAGTGAAAGCTGAAAACATGCGTGCCTCTTGAATGGCAACACTTTGTGCTCATACTTCCTCAGTTATGGAAAGAATTTCAAAGAGTAGAAAAGGTAAATAGCTTCTTTGGTTTTTCCTTTCAACATTTAGACTTGAGTTGACTCGACTGCAACTAGGCTGTTCCCTATTTTTGAGGCGATGGGTGTCCAAATATCAGTAATTTCTAACCAGTAACGTCGTAATTCTCGGAAGTTGTTCCACTGGTCTTTGTCGCTTAATGCTTGCTACATACTTCAAGCCGTTTGACTGAAGATTACACGAATAAGCCAGACTATAGAGCTAGCAGTCCGAGGTTTAGTAGCAAGAGGTTAGGAGACGGGCAGTAGGATCGTTTTTGTGTAATCGATTCGCCGCACGCGGTAGTCGCGGACCATTCGCCTTGTTATAACATTTTTAGCGTTCTTCATTCAGCTAAATCGATATGCGATCATTATTTTAGGCATGATCCTACTGTTAGTTCTTTTGATCCTGTACTTCTTACCTGCTGCTGCATTCTGCTACAGTCCTTCGCTCGCGGCGTCCATCTCGCCACGACGCGACAATTTCGATCCTACTGCACCACACCTGCAAGAGGTGCACTCCTCGTCTACTAACCGAGCTTTTCATCCCTTTGAGGCAACTAACTAGTACCAGACTAGTTTTGGGAGGATAAAAACGTTGATTATACAACGGCTAGTCACACAAGTCATCTTATAGGTGAAATGTTTATTCAGTATTCCACTACGATTCCGACTGGAAGTCGAATGCGGAAGCACATCCCAAACACAGGGTTGTTGAAAGTCTGGCTAAAAAACCTGGCATAACCCTCACTTGACTTGTTGGATGCCGTAAAGTGCTTTTTTCTTCCCCAGCAGAGAACTTAGGTTCCCGAGTTCATCAGGATCTTGTCGAATAGAATCAGAAAAGAGGTTCTTTTTCATGCATCTCATTCTCTACTCGTCATAAACCTCATCACCGATGCTGCGAGCGTGTTAGCCACGGTTAAATCTCACCTATCGATAGAAATCTTTGCGGGAATTCTAAATAAGTTCATCCTCCCACTAGATGGCACATGAAAGTTGTTTCGTAAAGCGGTTTATCAAGTGTTTTAACTACGTGCATTATTCTTGACGATAAAATCTCCGTTCTTGTCTCTTCTCGAATTATTCCAATTTGCTAGTAAACAAGCAGAACTTCCTTGGTCTGAAGAAACAGTCTTGGCTGAAAAAGGATTAGGAAGTAGACTCGAAGATCTTCTTTTCATTTTTTCAAGGTTTCTTTGTTGTTCTGATCCTGATCAGTACAGACTTCTCTCAGTATCGGCTTTCAATCCATGAAAGGGTTAACGTAAGGGTTAATGGTGAACATGTGAACATGTATAATAGTTGAGAAAGGGGGGGGGGGGGGGGGGGAAGGGTCATTTTCAACCTGAGCGTTGGAGCGTAGAGGAGGAAAAGTAGCCGACTTCGCGGGAAGGTTGCACCGGGGTGGATGAGTCAAATGAATGCCCAATTCTCACCTGATCCCAGCTTCTTGCACGAGGACATCTTCTTACCCACCCCGGTGGCCCTCCCTCTAAGGCCTATGTGAAATATCTTTTTTGTCTGAGAACATTCTCTGAGCACAAGTAAGGCCATCTATCCCTCCCTCTTTGCGCCCTAGTGCTCAGTGTTGGAAAAGAGCGTTCCTTTACCCTCCCCATGATTACTTTTTCAATTTCACCGTGTACCGGGTTAGACATTCTACGTGACTCAACCTGAATATAGAAAGCGACAATAGGCCTATAGACCAAAGCTGCGGCCCTTGAAAGTAGTAGAGGAGCGTGGTGCGAAGGACATACGTAAGAAACGTGGTAGCATTCGAATCTTTCCTGGTGCCATTAGTACTGTGGAAATATTAATGTTCATTTACATTTATTCAGGGGTACGAAAAGCGTTCTCAGTACGGAACCCTCAAGTGTTTTGAGAATCCCACAAATCTTGGTTGCGTTGGACTCAGATTAGATATGATAGAAAATGGGTGTGATAGTAATGTTAGTCATATCAGAAGATTTTCCGATTAATCTGCCTAATGAAAGGCAAAACTAATCTACCTAGCCTAATGGACTTAAGAATTCAGTTCAAATTTTTGCATTCTGTGAACCTAAGTTCCCTTCTTCAAAAAGTTTGAATTTGGGGATTGGAATGAGTTGGGAAGTACTCGTGATGATGAGAGCTTATGCATCGCTCATGATATATGCATGAGAACGAAATCACACGTAGCCGTAGCGTAATCCCCTACCCTTGCCTAGGTTTTTACGATGGACCAGCGTTGTGTATAGTAACTCGCCCCAATCAGACCCATGCCTTCATGGGTACTCGTCCAGATCGAATCCACGTCTGCATGGCAGCACGTCCAAAGCGAATGTGTAACGATCCTGCCATTCTTTATTTTGGTACGAACTTTTTCCTGCCGTGTGCACTAAAGTTTCATCCTCTGTGGAGGATTTTTCTTCTCTTCCATGACGAAAGGCCTTCAGTTCCAATTTCTGGTATCCCCTCCCATTGATCATTCACGGATGGTGAAAGGCTTCGCTCAGATTAATGGCAGAGGCTACGATCCGAGTAACTCGGGAAACTGCCAAAATTTCAAAGCTGTAAGATATTCGGGTCGAAGAGAGTTCAAGTAATGAGCTTTGAAAGCATGATTCCTTTCTCCGGAAGCATAAGTTGAAGATATGGTGATGCAAGCCAGGAAGATGGTGTACAAAGTTATTAATGTGTATAAGCAGAAAAACCACTCACTGCATGCTT
This sequence comes from Haemonchus placei, assembly GCA_900617895.1. Classification (NCBI taxonomy): domain Eukaryota; kingdom Metazoa; phylum Nematoda; class Chromadorea; order Rhabditida; family Trichostrongylidae; genus Haemonchus; species Haemonchus placei. The sequence goes on from UZAF01017823.1 coordinate 25,356, forward strand.
GGGGGACGAATTGACCCTGCGAAGATGAAAAAAAGACTTTGGCGATTCAGGTATCGTCAATGCCAAACTTCCTAGGGTCGTCGTAGGCTACTTTCCGACCAGGAATCACACCAGAAG
>UZAF01017823.1:26483-36941 GCA_900617895.1 Haemonchus placei
ACCGTGCGTGTGATATAGTGCGCCACTTGCTTGCCACTACACCACCTCCGCCCTGAATAGGATAGTACCCACCATTAATTCTCGCACTGTCAGAAATAATTCTACAATATCCGTCTTGCGAACCTTTCGGTTGCCTGTTATATAGTATTACATTTAGAGCCTCAAAGGAAGGGAAGCTCTTCAGAAAGGGAGTGAGAGGGAGAGACAGGACGTGCCATTGAGGCCAGATCACCGCCAGGTCACGTTATCCTCGAAATCGTTATCCGCTGACCGTCTTAGCTCCCTGTGCCTCTGTTTTAGGACAAATTCTGAAATTATGTGAATCGTGAAGTGATATCGTTTCTGGTGAAAACTGTCCATCAAATTTTAACCCCAGTTTTTCTACATAGAAAGAACTCATGCTTCTCAGAATGAGACCGTTTTTCTGATTGGTCTCCAAGAGTGTTCCTAATGAATAATTTCGTTGCATAAGCTTTCATTAGTGATGCACAAGAAACCTTATTAAATGGGGATTCCTGGGAAAAGAGAATGATTTTGTGGTATAGCTTTATGAATACGAATTTCCATGGACAATTGGTATTAATTAGCTAGCCCTGAACTTTGAAGGTTCAGCTGGTCCAGCTTGGAAAGCCAGCAGAAGCAGGAGTTCTACTCTCAGTTACTCATTCCAAATCGTATCACATCTATATCCTAGTAATTCCTTGAACTCAGTTTCCGAAATCTAAGAATTTCATCTTTTTTCGTGTCACCTCGTACCATCGGGACCTTGAATTTTTCATACCTCGAATCCAACCACTTGGGAAGCCTGAATGATTTTTTCATTTAATCACATTCTATGGACCAGGACCGTTCTCAGCAGGAGACCATTCATTTCAATTAATTTTCCTTAAATTCTCTGAGCATCGAATATGAGAATGCTGAGAATTTCGTTGAATTTCTCATGGTATCATATAATTTTAATTATGACGTGGTGACGGACTTGTGTAGAGCGGAACCATCGACTTTTCTGTTGTTCAAGTGGTGGCGGGCGTAATTAAACACGGCTGATTGCGAGGTGCTGAAATTAAGGCTCAAGCATCTGAGATTCTCAGATATATGCCTTCGAAGGCCCGAGTCTCATTAATGCTTCCGATCTTTCATGTTGTCGTCTTTTTGTGCTGCTTCTAAACATTGTTCTTCTAAATGTCCTACAAATTGGTTTATCAAGTGTGTAGAGCAAAAATACAAATTTGCATAAAAATAAAAGTTAAAAATATTTCAAAAAGTACAAATAAAGTAGAATAGATAGGGTATTTTTTCGATGACTCGCTCTTCACGCTCCATGTTGTTGTTTTCAAGGCAGTAAACAGCTCCCCTTGACTAATTAGACAGTTTAGTGGCATTATTTTTCTTTTCCAAGAATTTCAGGGGAACTGGAGAGACTGGAGCGCTACTAGAGAAATTCTTTTTGTTATATTGTTTACATTTTTGTATAATGTTTATTTTTACACATATGGTTGTTTATTTTCAAGGCAGTGCTATTCTGGCAAGATTCAAAGCTTCCGGTTGAACTGATTTCAGTGCAGATTGTTTTTTGTACTTTGCACTGAGGTTGCAAAACTCTGATAAGGAATTTTTTCAAGACGTCCTTAGCTTCGATGGTTGAGTGAATTGAACCCGACAGCGTTACATCACTATCAGTTTGGACCATGCGAGTAGAGGTTCTAGTGGCATTTCTTCTGAACTGAAATGATCCAAGGATTTAAACGTGATGGAATTAAACAGTAACAAGGAGGACTGTAGGAAGGGCTGAAGGGAGACTCATCAGAGTTAGCCAGTAATGATAAATTCAGAGCTCCAAGTTCCTTGGAACAGTGCACTTCACTGAGTGAACCAAGTTCGAGTGATATAGACACCAGTTCAGATTCATATAATAAGTAACTACTTTTCTTATAATAAAATTTTTTATATTGCTGAGACTTATTTATTTTATCGAAATTTGATTATTATTTCGTATTAATGAATATTATATTATATTATAATGTTATCGTATACTATTTTTTGACTTGAGAATCAAAGTCCATTGTAACTAGGTAAAATCTTCGAGATCATCGTCTGGGCTAAAGCTTGCTTTGTTGAGGTCAATGGCCGTTTTTGTAAGATCCTTCTGCTCATATCATATCATCCTTCTGCCTACATCAGTCGCTTCTGGCAGAGGGGGTGTGTCGTCGTGCCCAATCCGCTAATAGCGCGGGGACTTTCCTGGCTAACTGTCTCGTCGTGGACTGTATTAGTTAGTTGTCTCACTACCTTGCCTGCCCTTCAGGTTATAGATTGCTGCTGGAAGGAATTGCTTTCAACGAGCTCCATTTACAAGTAATGGCTCACCTTTACTACAAAGCAGATATTGATTCCAATCACTCCTGGGATCCTAATGAGTGTGATTATAGGGATTACTGGTAACCCAAAAGCAAAATGAGCATTGACCAACTGCGAGATTTGTACTTTGCATTTTTGTCCATTTGTTTCGTTACAATATTGTTTCCAAAATTTACTTCAGACAGTAGTGCACTCTTTGATGACTAATTCTAATAAATAATTCTTCTTCGAGCAAATACGTGAAAAGCTTTGGCGGAGAGGAACTCATCAGGTTTTTTCCCAAAGTATGATTCTAGACAAGCTCGCTGAGTGCTTACGTTTTTCCCTGATGAGAATCGCGTATGGGAATGGAATAAATTATTCTCATGAATCTCAGCAGTGGTTTCTCTCACATACGTTTTTGTCACCCCAGCCAGCTCTTAACGGCTACGGACCCATGACAACGTTGCGAGTAATATCGATACTAGTTATTCTGTTCTCAGCTAAGTACTTGATGGGAAAATAGGTTTAACTTAAAGTAAAGAAGTTTGATTAATTTGTTTTTTTTTCTTATAAGTTCCCATTTCTGTATCGAACGTATAGAAATTTCACAGAAATACTTTCATTTACCACTTTCTCTTACTTGGTATGCTAAGTTATCGTCTAAAGAGGTCATAGTTCTCGTACTATGACCTCTCGTATGCTTCATGAGCAGAAGCGACGCCTAGATCTATTTATTACATCTGTCCAACGTCAAATTAAGCTACATACCTGTCTAGGAGGTGTTTGGCCACCGCCATCCATCTTACCTGTCCCCTATCCAATTTTCGAGGTAGCAGTTGCGAAAGAAAAATTCCTGTGAGACCAACCACCTGAGTTAAAAATAGACGACATAGTCTGCCCAAGTATTCATTTGTTTATTTATTGTACGTGATACATTTAGTAAGACTAAAGTTCTTGCAACGACATTATATCCCACTAACAGCTTTAAACATGCCCCACGAACTTTTTAGCAGCTTCTTCCAAAAAGTAAAAGAGGCATGTCCCTGTCGATGATGTTGTCCTCTTCTTCAATCACATTTTGTATTTTGGTATTCTGGTCTCTTGCAATTACGGGGCGAAGCTGTTTCCTCATCTGATCATGTTGTAGTCATAACTGGGTAACTCTGGTACTATTACTTAACAGACTGTAACTACTTCACTTGCTGTTCGCGTTAGAGCTGTTAGATCAAATCTTCATTGTGACCTAATTTATTATTCTGACTTTCTCGATTTATCTAGGTCTCGTTTGATGGCACTGTTCACGTTGAAAATGGTTTGTGAGATTTTTCCCTAGGAAACCTGTGACCCCCAAGGAAGCCTAAGGGACGCTGTGGGGTCGATGAACACTCAAGTTAGGACGTAATAAGGGCCTCCACAACTCATTCAGCCGACGTTTACACCAAAGGCTGACCCGTTGTCAAGCGTTGTAAGAGCTGCAGAATTTGCATTTTTCGCGCAGGGACCCACTCCTCGCATGCAGGCAGGCCATATGCAATGGCGCGCGCATTCGAACAGCTCGTCCAAATATCCCTTCCATGTTGCTTCTTCGTGACATTCTCGTCCAACCACTGATTTCATACTTTTTCTGGAGCCTTGTGTTTCTTAAATACGCTGATTCTTGCGTTTCACCCACTTTTGTACTATTCTGGGTTCTCACTTCTAGTGTTAATCGTCTAAAGCTAGATACCGCAAATAGTGAACTGAGCGGGTTCTAAACTTGATTAGGACCTTGGCTCACAATCAGGCCAATCGAACGTTTAGCGTCCCGACGTCACGGCGTGATCGCTCCCATAAAAAACGGACAAATATCAGCCTCACGGAAGGGTACAACAGTAATGGAAGAAAAACTGGCTCATGCTTCCCTTTAATTCCAAGGTTTCGACACGAGATGAAACGAAGGCAGCCATTAAGAGGCTGTTCAAAATTAGTGTAGAAAATAATATGCCCTTTCGTTCGTGCCAATTTTGACGACTCCTAGCATGAATCGACTGCTTTCGTTTGTAACGGCTTTCCTTTAGTAACAATTGATTAGGGGAGGTTTTCAAGGGGTCGAATATTTTTCTTTATACTTACAAGTACTTGACTTTCTTTTGCCCAGCGCAACAATGGAAAAGGGTAACTCTAGTCCTTCTCTACGAATATCATACATTTGTAGGCAATTACGCTTTGTCTTTGTTCTTCAACTGTTACTTTGACTCGGACGGCATGAGGGCTAAACTAGTAGCCTGATAAATGTGCCTGGCAATTCTTTTGTTTCGGAACTGCTCTGCCATGTAGATGTGTTAGCATATAACCGTTTTTCTCGGACAACACAAACTAGTTCCTTTATTGATTTACTGCTTGTATCAGGTACAAAAATTACTGCTGTACCTACGTAATCGTCTAAGCATGTCTGCGTCTGTTGGCGTGTGTATTCATGTCCGTCTGTCTATCCAAAATATTCATATCCTTCATTCTTCCGAACTTAGCCCTTCCCTAATTTTAGGGAACAAAGAGGGTAGAATTACTACAGCGATGCCGATTTCGGAAGATTCTTGACGAATGTTGATCAGTCGATACCGGTCAATGTTGGCATTAGGATTGTACTGTAACTGAGTTGTAATTGGTTACTTCCCTACTTTTTTTGCTAGAAGAAGGAATACCAGGCGCTGCGACTTCAACAGGAAAAGTAGGGTAGCCCAGCTTAGGCAGAGCCATCGGGTTGATATGAACGTTCCGCCGTTGGCTAGCTCAAACAGACGTGGAGTGAGTGACCACGCGGGAATTCTAGAGGGTCCTGCCTGGAAAGTTATACGGTATCATGGTGTTGTTAAACATTTTGGGCTAGAGTGCTGGCGTAGCGGCGAAGCATTAGTAAGGAGACGTTGACCAAGGCTAGTGTTCGAACACCGTAAATCATCAGTACATCCTCTCTCTTTCCATCCTCGACCCTAATGGAGAGCGTGTCTCCTCAAAAACCACACATTTTTAATCCTGTAGACTAGTGAGCGCTCGGTAACCTTGCATAAATCTAACAGAGATTCAGTTGCTTCGATAACCTTTCAGTGAAGTCCTCACGTCTACCGAATGTTTCGTCTTCTCGGTTACTCTTCGAAATGACTTTCACCACAAAATTGCCTGAGACCCCTCTCAAAGTTTTATGAACTCATTAAAACTGACTGCACAAAAAAGTGTGCCAAAGTAGAGTTAATAGTGTTCCCTTTCTACTATAGTAAAGGCCTATTATGAGTACGAAGATCCAAAGCGCTCATGAAAAACTAAAATATGCTTCATGAGCTCTTCAGGGGGCGTTGCATGTAGGGATCACAGATCGCTCTTACNCATAGAGTAATCACTGGTGATTTCATGGTTAACACAGCTACAACATTACTTCTTCATCGCACTTTTTTGGGGGTTGGTTCCATATTTCCAAGAAAAACGAACTGAAAGTTAATTAGCTTTTAGGCTTTTAGTTAGGCTTTATTTTTTTACTATTAAATGGGTGCCAAAAATGTATTGAAGTCGAAAAAAATAAATAAAAGCGACGTAGTAATTATTTTCTGCTGTTCCATGTGTCCAAGTCTACAACCCTGATGGATACACCCTTTTGTTGAAAAAATACTCCAGAACCCTTGCATCATTTGCCAGCTGTAGGTTTGTCTGCTCCTTTTCTGAGATTAAATGATTTAATATTTATTCTAGTTATTGGACGGTGTTGTTTATCATCATACCAGTTTGCATCACAAACTAGTATTCTATTTCTTTCTATCGGTCATTCCGTCAGATGCCGACCTTTGGGTAAGCTATAAAATCTGTACGCGTATTCGTGAAGGTTACAAATCGCTCCCATGCATAAGAAATAGGAAGTTATCCTTCCCAAATCACTTGCATATGTTGGCAGGAGCATTATGTGGAGGCAGCTCCTACATCAAGTTGGTTGATGCAAGTCCAGTCTGTTAGAAATTCCTGCGGAATTTGGAACTGATTCTTAGAAAGGAAGGCCAAGTTGGCTTGACTGGCTGGCTACGTTTGGCAGAAGTCCTTTGACCCAATCCTGCACCTCTTTTTTGGGTTCTTCATGCCCGATTTTTTCATAATCATTAAGAAAAATAGTGAGTTTCGCTACCGCTTTCAAAAAGTAATGTGGGGATGATAAGGAAAGTCTGCCCACAGCCAGCGGGTGGAGAAATTAGAACGATATAGCAAATATGAAAGGATCGATTTATGAATTTTTTCTTGGTTGAGGGTGAGGCCCCCGGCCCGGTGGCCCCCTTGGCGACATGAAGAAATCCACATAGTAGTAATTTCTTACTGCAGCAAAGTACGTGAAATCGTGAACAAGTGGTGGTGAAAAACAAGTTCCCACGTCGAAACGAACTCGTCCTATCAAGGACTAGAGAGAAAAGCTTAGAGTTAAGCTGCTCCTTGAGCACCACTCTACGTCCATTCTAGCGATTTTTCTCGTAGATATCCCTGATTATCCCTATAGAATAGAGGGGATTACTGGCCGTTGATTATTGCTATCGCTTCACCTCGACGCATACAATGAGGTCCTATGACAAGTGATTAGGGCAATTACTACTACCTGACTACGGATTTGTTCTATGGATAGCTTCCGATATTAGCTCATTGCTCAATCGTCCATTTCATCAATCGTTTTCAAGCTCTTTATATAGAGGATATGGGGATCATAAAATCGAAATTCACTGCACTCATTTTCGTTCAGAAATAAAATAAAAAAGTAAATTTATTGGTCTGTGGAAAATCGGTGGTTTTGGATCTTGTGTTTTCTCAGAAAAGATCGACCTAAGAGAGAAGTAGTAAAGGTACTGACGGAAGAGAATTTTCGAGTATACCGAGAAAAAATGAATTTTCCAAATCACTTGAAGTGCTCTGCCCTTTTCGCTCTAAGATTCTCAAAACCACCGGATACTTCTCCTAATTTCACTCCCCTCCTACGTCGCTTATCTTTTAAACCAACGTCTCTTCTTCTACTCGTAAGGCTTCCACTTTATCCCTGAATACTCCTTTTTATCGAAGGGAACCAATCACTGNTCTTCTACTCGTAAGGCTTCCACTTCATCCCTGAATACTCCTTTTTATCGAAGGGAACCAATCACTGTTGTATTTTCTCCCAACATCCCTTATGACAAGCGGCACTTCGTAATATCTTACTCGAAGAGCGCCTCAGCTTTCTATTATAAAGATGACTTTTGTTTGTTGTACGTATTACTTATTGCTGCTTATTTACTTATTTATTTCTCAGCTTTCTCAGCTTTAGGCCGCTGTGTTGAAAATGGGCCCTTGTGATAAGGTGAAAGTCAATACATACGTGGTGTACTGAGCGGGGGAGATGAGCAGTTGAATCGGTTTCATGTAGTCGATCCGCCGCAAGCGGCAGTCGCTGACTAGTTGCCTCGTTATTGCGGTGGGAGTGTCCTTCACACAGCTCGATCTATGAGTATGTTATTATTGTTTCTGGCATTATTCTACTATTACTTCTTTGTTCCTGTATGCCTTACTCAATGCGCTACTTCTGCTTCATTCTGGTATATTCCTTCGTGCGCGACGTCGCTTTAACCGCTAAGCGGCCATTTCTAATCAACTGCACCACACCCGTAATTGTGCATCATCTCAATCGAACTGCACTCCAGGCCTCTGCTTAGTTTAGCATAGGCCACCTTTTTCAGTCTTATTGATGCTGAGGCTTCATTGTGAATAACTTCGAGGTCTGGTGTGATCCCAGAGGTCTTTTCCTGAAGTACCTTGCATTGAGGCATCTCAAATGATCAGAGTTGGAAGGCTTGGATCCTCCACCTGGAATTTCTCTTCGCATGCATCATTCTGTGAAAAGTTCCAGTAGATGGAATAGCGTGATGAGTGCTCTACGCCGAAGTGTCAACTGGTCAAAAAAAGTGTTTCTCGAAGTTGGCCCAGTAGGGGAGTAATGCTAAAGACGCTTGTTTAGCCAGAAGAGGCACTGAAGGGTCCCTGATCGTTCTCAGAAATCCCTCAGGCTTGCGTTTTTTCGATGAACGTAGAGAAAGGCACATTGGCGGATAGAGGAGAGCTGTCATTGAGGCCAATCCACACTTTCAGTGCCCATAGGCGAGTGGGTGTTGAGTTCACTTGTATAATATGACGTACTTTCAGTGCTTTACTTGTCATTCTCGTTATCTGGCGATACAAAATGTATAGAGTCGAGCCCTTTCGTTAGTCACACAACACCAGGCGACTACAAATACAATCCTCACATGCAGAAAGGCAATTTCTCGAATTGTTGCCTCATATAAAGGGCCTTTCTACTCAATTTCTTAGTTCGCTTTACGGCTTTGTACTTGTCTCGTTTTCTCTACTTTGAAGTGTGCCATTAGGTTCGCATTGAAGTCATCTTCACGTTTGCAGTGCAGACCTTGAAACATTGTAATTTCTATGATCAATTGAACCATATAAGTAGTTCCGGTGCTGGGAAAAAAAATTGCTTGACTGACTTACCTTCCGTACAAAGAGCTGGGGGGGGGGGGGGGGGGGGGNAAATAAGTGGAACCGTACTACTGAAGATGGCGTATTCGCCACTGGACAGTTATCTGTAAGCTCTGAATCTATCATGTTCCATAGTGTATCGACTGAAACTCTATTTTACTTTCTGATGGCTCCAGTTGGAAAATCACGTATTTCTTATTGCTTCTAATAATTTACTTTACTTTGCAGCCAGCCCAGAAGTAAGGGGAGGGCGGAGCCAGAGTCCGGCCCTATTCATCCTGAACACGGTGCGCTTCAACTGGGCTACACCTCAACCTTTCCTCGACTCCTTGTGGTGTATCAGCCCTCGTATAAATATATTGTGGTTCAGGAGCATTTTCAGACCTATCCATGCGCCAAGTCTCTTCGTGCTCTGATTCGAACCAGTAAGCTGATTCTCGGAGCGTTTACCAAATCTCCTTGATGTACGGTCATGACGAAAGAGCTCGACTTACCTAGAAATACGAATTGAGACAACTTCTCCAAGAGGGATGGGGCATAGGCCATAAGAAAGTAGCTTAGAGCTTTCGTGACCTCGTACTCATTCTGTAAACTCTTTCCATGCCAGTGCCTCGGTTGACGGGAGCTGAACATCCAGTCATTTAATAGTGCGAGATCCGGGCGATTAGAAGGTTGAGGTGTCTCCTGTCAGTCATCACTTTCTAGCTCGTTCTGTATTAGCTGCACCTTGTATGATACCGTCGTTGTTGAAGATGATTTCGACCAGTTCTCCACTTGCGCAACCGATTTAAGTTTGAGTCTTAAAAGTGTCCGAAGATAAGCCTAATCGGTCGTTGATCATTAGCCTTCAGCTAAAAGCTTCCCTTCTTTGCATGCCCCACCTAGACCATTATCTCGAATGGAACACCTTTTTGAAGTGTAGGACGAGCTCTGCGGTGATATCAAATTCGTCGCCTGATCCATTCACTCTCTCACCTTCCAGGGCGGTTTTTTCCGACCCACTTCAATATTTCAATGATGAGCGTAATGGGCAGGTTCTGTCCTCCTAATGGAGATAGATAGAAAGGAAGATGAGCCTAACAGTGAGCACTCCATTAGTGTCATTGCCACTAAAGTTTTTTTGTAGCTCCAGTATTTCCTTTTAGAAGAAGTAGAGCATGACTCTTAATATCCCTTTTTCTCATAGATCAATCACTTTTTCTCTGACCAAGTATTACTTGTTTGATTATTTTACTTACTCAGATTCGAAAATCGGCATCCTGAATTTGTTCGTGCAGACCTAGGCATGGGAGAATGAATCCTCCCTGGGTAGTTGCATGGCACGCCTCATGCGACAAATTCGCTTCCAACATGAAAACGACTGGTCGTAAAACATGCCTGTCTTCGAGTTTTTCCCACAAGTCGTAAGAAAATGATGGGAGATTTGCAATGGAGAGGGGAAGAAAGAGACGGAATCACCAACCATCTAATGTCCAAGAAAATTGGATCTCCAGTTACATTAATCGCTAGCTATTAACGAAATATGTTATGCCCTTTCACCAATATGCACCACTGGGAACACCAACATGTCTCGTTTTTCATCCCAAATCACTGAACAAATGTCAAGGATCATTCATC
>UZAF01017824.1:2398-18431 GCA_900617895.1 Haemonchus placei
CTGGGATCCGGTGGGTAATTTTATTTTCAAGGAAAACGTAAAGAGAGCAACCCGGTTATGAGCATCGAACATAAGGAGTTGATTAACAAAAATTATAAGCCACCAGCGCTACAGTACCCAATTTAGGTCTAATTCGATGTGATTAGAAAAATCGGGAAAAATTAGCAATAAAAAGTGAGAGATTATTATCGATGCACAGGAAATAGTAACCTGCTGCATCAGTAATGATGTTTGATATAAAGAAATCCTAGCTATACGAGACGGAATCGGACGTCTGAGGGATTCCTGAGCCTTCAATACCGCCGCCCTCTTCCAATCGTAATTGTGGGTTATTTTAAAAAAAGGCGAATTAGGTTGGCACAGGCTGACTCCCATAATCGTCGAAATGGTCGATATACCTAACCCTCCCTGTCCGTCAAATATCCTTGTGAGTTAGTTCTTCAAAGATTAACGACGACGATCACAAAGGACAGATTTATTTCGCTGATCAATCTCATTTTGGGTTGCGCACTACATCCCACTCACATTCAGAATCGTAAAGGCGTTTGGAACGCGTATGCAGCCTACACAATGACTGACGGTGTCCAGCCAGTACACAAGTCAGCGCTTTTATCCTCCCAAACAAGTCTGATAGCAACTGACCTGCCCCAGAGGGAGGGATGAGAGGCTTGGTTGGCCTGGGCGAATATCGACCTGAGACTCGATCCCCTGATCATGCACACCTAGTGATATGTCAAACCTACATGTCTACAACGGTTATTCACTATCATTTCCACATTTCTTATCGAATTTTTTATGAAATGAGTTTTTCCCCCATCAGCATTCCCTTTTTCCCAATTTCCCAATTTTCCTCATCTTTTTGAAGCAATGAACTTTAAATTGACCTTTTTTGAACAATCTAATAGGCATTTTGAGAGGAAAGAACTTGTGAAGGTCGATGAAAACGGCGGCTTTCATAAAAGTTCACTAGGGATAACCTGCCAGACGCGATTAGCACCTGAACAAAGCCCATCGAGTGGCGCAGTGCGATGATGTCAATAAACTCGGCCAGAGATTGAATTATCGCCCCCAATATGCATTAATAAAGCGACAGAAAAATTCTTACACAGAGCTGAAGGCTGTGGACAATTGGCTGGGCACTGCATCTAAGGAATATGTGCACAGTGGTAGGAGGAAACAGCTGACAAAGCGGTGGTGATGTTGAAATTTGCAAAAGACGCCTACAGGCGGACACAATCAGGCCCCAAATGATGGCTGCCATGGATCCATTCAGAAAGGATGAGAGACCAGGCGGTGATGAACCTTTTTTGGGTGAGCTACTGGTTTGCCTTCCATTCAGACGGATAGAAGCATTTCAGTGAGCCTAGTCGTTCATGTAATGAATTGTCAGAGAGCAGCCGAACGGCAATTCGGAGTTTTTCCTCCTCAGACAAGCCTGATGCTAAATAACCAGCCCTAGAAGATGAATGGCCTGGACTGACAGGGTTCAGGGACCGTGTGTGTGGTGATGGGGTTTTTGTTTCAGAGATTGACAAGCTACCTGGGAGCCGTTTGAACACTTTGGAAATCTGATTTTAGGGTTGATAGGGGGCCCAATTATTAAAAACTTCAACTGTCAACCGACCTACGATCTTCGAGAGAACGTCGCATGGGTGATCTCACCTTTCGCGAATGTCCCCACCCCTGAAAGTGTGAACCAACGTAGCGGAACAACAGTGCCACTTCAACACAGAGCAAAGACTACTTACAAGAGCGATGATTTTTCGAGCAGCTGACACTCACTCATACACACATGCGAAATTTAAAGTAAACGTGAAAATCCGGTGAAAATCATAAGCGAGGGCCATCGATAAAGCCCTGGTTCCAAAGCTCAGCTTCGTTCAAAAAAGGAGCTGAACATGTCCATCTAATCAGAACATCAGCACGGATGAGAACATCTGGAACGAGAACTAAAGCCTAGCAATGTAACGAGTAAGACTTGTCGCCCAAAGAACTAACATTTAGGGGTTTTGTTCCCGCAAAGACACAAGTTCAAAGCTACCGTAGTCGTCACGAAAAAGTTATAAGCTTGTGGTCTTGTGCAGCCCTCACTGGAGCTCCGAAAGATTGGGTGGGGGAGGGGGTGAACTCAGACTTCCAATCTAGAAAATATTGAGCATTCTGCAGCCGTAAGGTGTCTATCCACGGAATCAGACCCTCGCCCATGAAAATAGTTCAATCTGGCTCTTTATTTAACTTTAGAAAACGATTCTTTCTGAATTGTCCTGAATGAGGTAAGCCTGATAGATTCAAGAAGTTCAGGCACTCCAGAGAACTTCTCATTCTTCCTTTCCCTCCAACGAGCCGATGACTTACTGGGTAGACAACTCTATTAAAAATTATCGCAAAGAGGACTGTGATTTTGCTTGAGTAAGACTGATGGATAAGGGGAACGAGGCGCTGCCACTGGATGGTTTGTGAATCGAATTTTCGCCACGCAACTGAGGCTTGTATCGTGAAGTGATAAGCTGTCCAAAAGTTATCCTAAGGAGTCCAGCAAATCGTTGTGTAGGCCACATACGCTTTCGGACTCGATAAGTGTTACGGAAGACATCCGAACGTGTGGCGCATCCTAAGAAGTATTGATCGAAATCGAGGGCATCATTTAATTTATCATTTTCAACAATGACATAGCAGCTTCCATCATTTCCGTAGTGAGAATGAGAAATCAGAAGTACTCATGAAAGGCTGCCTACCCGTTTTCAGCTTTATTCACGCTTCCAACTTCCCTATTCCTCGGTGATGTTCTTGGAAAGCGCTTTTTTACTATGACGGTTCCATTGTTCATGAAGTCATTCTTATTCACTGATTTCCTCCGATCCTCAAGCAGCCCTAAGCCTTAAGAGCTCATCTCTTCAGAATCGATAATTACTCTGATCAAAGGGTCTCCCCGACTGGATCCCCCACGCATTATTCCGAATGCTTAACAAAAACCCGCTAATCCTCTGGGGTTCGATGGACAGCTGCGATGGATCGGGATCAGGACGCGAAATTAAAAAGATTGAGAGAATAAAGAGATAAAGAAAAAGAAAATGATCGGTAAAACGTAACAAAAACTGCGAATGACATCTTGAAAAATCAAAATAATAAAATTATGTATATTCATTCAAACAAAAAAAAAATAAAATCCAAAAAAAGCCAGGTTGCCCCATTTTTTATTATTTGGTATATTCGAATCAGTTTGAAGAGGACTAGGGAATCGAGTTCTCTAGAAAATCTTCATTCCCAATGGATCCAAGGCCTTTTGACGCACTAAAATGTAACGATGAGCATCTGTTCCTATGGACGTTCTGTGAGGCACCGTCTGTCGCGCGAATGTGGACTCCATTTTACAACCGATGTCAATCAAGATTATGAACTGGGTAGGAACCAAGAATATCTCGGAAGTAATCAACAGAGTTCCAAAGATCGGTAAAAAAACATGCGACCGATTACTGGATTTACTTGGCACGATGGCAGGGAGATGCTCAGTGTTGGCGGTTCCCGAAGGGATTCGGTTCGTCACTCAGGGTTTGCTTTATGGTAGAATTTAACCCTCTAGGCCTGTTCGCTCGCCTTTTTGAAAAAAAAAAGCCATCGACAATGGGAAGTTGTTTACATCCCCCGTACTTAAGCTCAGTTTTGTACAAAGGGTGCAGAAAAGCGGAAGAGCGGATGAAGGGATTGTAGGGGAACTTTTTAGTTTGGTAAAGCATCTGCCAGGAAAGGAACTGATTTTGTTTCAGAGAGACCCAAAAAAGGGAAAACCGATTGTAAGAGAAGAGAAAGAAGTGTCATCGACCGAAAATCAGTAGAAGTAAAAACGGTAGATCCTATGAATTTCAGAGATTCATGAAACATGCTGTTGCAACAATATGGTACGGTACGGTACACACGGTAAACAAGCTTTCAAAGGCTTGACAACTTCTTTAATACATTGAAAGTAGTAGACCGGACATCGGAAGGAGGATCATTCGAATCCTCACAAATCAAACCTATCTTTCAATATTCCCACTGAAAAAACCACAGTAACCTACTGAAGCTGAATCTTTAGCCCATCCTTGGTACCATAATGTCTCGGAGCACCCCTAGAATGTACAGGCGATCAGGGGTGGATCTTGCAGATAATTAAGCAGTCTGCCTCATGAAATATATGCAAATGTCGGATAAGATCTTGAGATTTCCAGCTGGCATAAATCGGTACCGTTGAGTGACGAAGACGAATATCAACGTCAATACATGGCGTTCATTGTTTGAGAAATTCCTTAGTTTCAGCAGAATTTTGCTGAATTTCTGACAAATTCATTAGACAAAAGGGATGGCTGAATGGGAGGCAGATTCCGAAGAATGTCTGCGTAGAGGGCTTGAATGCTTGTGAAGTCTGTATTTTTGCTAGAGAAGCGGACGACAGCACTTCCAAGCTCTCCAATTACCAAGCATTCCTATGCATCAGAATCCTACCGTAATAGAGTTTGACGTCAAATTTTCAAAAAACAAAATAGCTGGAGAAAAGGGAATGCGAACAATGTGGAAGTGGCATGAAGAGGTGAACGCTGGAGGGAGGAGGTTTCAAATGGAACTTTGATGAATAAGTCGACATCAACTTAACAATTTTTATAAATTTGACGAAGAAGGGATTACATCGAGAACTTGGCTGACGCATATTCCAAAAACCACTCAAAATGGTAACCACTTGGACAGAACCAATATAGCGAACGGTAGGATGTCCGTTCGGGAAAGTACTCTGGAGCCGATTACCCAAAACGAGAAGGAGCCTGATGTCAAATGGACGTGATTATTCATTAAGAGATGAGAACCATTCAAGGACGATATGAAGAGAGGAATGGAAGAAGGAAATGCTTCAAAAAGTAGGCCTGATGAGTCGGACGACATCAGGTGGCAAGTCATTGAAGGTTTGAAGAGTAACTCACCGAAGTGACCGAGCGGAATTTTAAGGATTACTGGAATTCGGTCTCTTGGGCTGAACTGGTAAGGTACGCATCAGGGTAACTTTAGGGGTCCGGGTAACTCTAAGTACCTGAAACTGATACCGAAGACGACCAAGAGTTTTTGACGTCAAACGAAAGCGAAAAGTTAGAGGAAAAAAAGACATGAGCTATACAGAAATGACATGGAGAGAGGAATAAGGAAAGTGGAAAGGTTCAAGCAGAAGCTCGGTAAGTCAAACGGCAACGGCAACAACAAATAATAAAAGGTTTTAAGAGGAAGGCTGCAAATTGGAAACGTGACTGAGCGAAAGTAGAGGAGAAAGCGGTAGAAAGCAGTCCCAAAAAAGGAATGGAATGATGTCATACGGAAAACAGTGGAGCAAGTACTGGGTGTCCGTATCACCGTGTGGAGCTTCTGAAACCTTGGAGCTGACTCTATCGGTATTGGGTACAACAGTGCTGTGACGCTCCGAGTCGGCCCAGGTCCATGGAAAACTTCGAAAATACGCTCTATTGCTAAACGTGGGCGCTCTACGGCCAGAACAACTCGAGCCCTCACTTAAGTGGGTTTCGTAATTGCCGTCTGAATAGCAAAGAAGTTGCACGGAAGCTGCATCTTTTGCTTTGAATCGATCGCCATTACTTATAAGGCCCTAATGGGTGCGATTTTTCCAGGAATTTCCAATTAAATGAGCCACTAGAACCGGTTTGTAGTTAAATGGCAAGAATATTAGCTTTGATAGAAGCCCTTTGCCCTTAGTGAAGTAGGGTCAACCACCCAGAAGACTCCCATGGGTCCAACCCTCTCACAGCCTGAGTTCCGATAGAAGGAAGCTTCCGATTTCTACTATCCAACAATTTCCCATTTCCTCAAAAAAAAGCTGATGGGTAAGGAATCTGAGGAATGAATGGGGACGATGGGGGCACTGATATAAGGGTGAAGATTATGATGAACGAAGAAACACGACGACTACGAGGACGACGACGGCTGGCGACAAAAATTGCCTGCGAACGGCGATCGATGGGAGGCGGACATTAGGTGACTCTCCCTCAATGCACCCGGGACGAATAGAAAGACGGACGACAGCTGTAAGAGCAACAATTTCTATTGCCTAGGGGAAGCATATGGGAAATGACTGGGCGCTATAGGACGCCAGGAGGAGGAGGGTCTAGCGACCAGCTGAAAAGAAAGGGATGCGTGGTAGATGGTGGTATGTATTTGCTAAAGTGCGCTGCTGGTGGCGGCTGCCTCGAAACTCGACACCGACTGAAGTACTTGGACATGCTGTGCTGTGCTGTCTGTGTGTGTACGTGTGTGTATGCGAATGGATGTATGCCGACAGCTCGATGAGAACAAAAAAAGGCGAGAAAATCCGTGGGGTAGCACAGCATGGGAGGGAACGGGGCAGTAGATGTTTTTGTTGTGTCACTCAGAACGTCCAGCAGCGGAAAACATGGCTATGAAGGACGAGTTCCGGAAAAGGAGAATGTCGACATGTCGAAGTATGGCCCTTGCCCTCAGAAGCCTCCCTATGAGCCTCTTTTGCAAAGCCTAGAGAGAAAGGGCACGACATCGATTACAAACTGAGTCTCGCCAGCTTGTCGTCAAGCAACTTGTCAATAAAGAAGGCCATTCTATGCAAAGGTCTGGAACTATGGAGTTTTTGAACTCTTTCAGCCCCGTTGAGAGATCAATATCGTGCAGCTGTGCTAAATTTTTCCGGCCATATGAATCTGGATGAAAGCCGAACACACACACACACATGCGTCAGGAACCCTTACCATATGGCATCGATTTCAAGCAATTCCCTGGAGGAATATTTATAAATCCAATTAGAATTACAACTCTTTGATCGAAAATTCAAGCCCCAGATCAAGCCTGACTAAAGAAAAAGGAGATTTTCGGAATGCGGAAATCGGAACGGAAGACCTCAATACGCCCTCTATTCAGATAGGCTCAGAGACAATTGAATTGTATCCATCCATGTCAACAAGCTGATCTAACAAGGCCATTCGGGGTATTACTAGTGCCCGATGTGTTTAGGAAATCGTAATTCAAAAAAAAAAAAAACCAATGAATGNATGAATGTGGAAGTTGTGTGATTGCCTGAGTAAAAATCAGGAAGGGCTGCCATAAGGGCCCGTTATAGGGTCTAGGGTCCCATTATTGATAATTGTTTGGGCTACGAACTAAATTTTCAAAGCCATCTTATCCAATTTCTGACTTCAATGTGCACCGGAAATCGGAAACCGCTGAACGGAAATCGGAAGTGCACCGGAACGAAGAAAAAAAAGAGACGTTCATTTTGCTCGGAGTACATCTCTCGAATGCAGCCGCCTTCCATATTCTTGTGCACACATAGATGTTCCAACAATTATTTTCAAATATTCATGATTTTTACGGGATCCCCTGAAGTGTTCCTTTTCGGGAAAAACTGAATGAATTACTTGTTCGTTCTCAAAGAATACCTTTAATGGAAAAATTGAGAGAATTCCAAAGAAGGAAGGACAATTGTGAATTGATTAAGAAGAAATGGACTTTCATTTTAGCAAAATCGCCTTTAAATGCTTGCAGAAGTGAGGTTCTCGAAGCCTCATCCATGTTTTTGCATGGCACTGAGAGTGTCTTTGAAGTGACAAGTGGCAGAACGTCTGTCACATTCGTCTGGTCAAAAACCAACTTCACTAATACCCACTTTTTTCTTCAAAACCTCAGCAGAAGGTGATTGCTTTGGTTTTAAACAAGCACAGCGGGGTTAGCCCAACTAGTACAACCAGCGCTTTCACCTGATTACAACTTGGAAAGAAAATTGGACGAAGCTCTCTGTTGGAAATTTATCCGTTAGGGCTCCGCCGCTGTAGAAATTTTCTACTAGAATACTAGTACTAATTTTTCAATAAACAATGAATTTTACGTAATAACCATAGTTTTTGAGTATTACAAAAAAATTCATAATAATATAATAACAATTTTCGAGTAAATAATAATTTTTTATGGTAGTAGGAATTTTTCAAAAGCATGAACAGCTCTGATAATGATCAGTGCTATGATATCCATCTCTGAAATAGTACCTATTCATTGACTAAATTCGAAGAGATGCTGCTGACGCGAATGGGAAAATGCAGGGGGNGGGGGGGGGGCTTGGTATTTGGAAACGTGATTTATGAAACCTCTTGAAACCTCTTGAAAACCCAAACAAGCTTTTCAAAACGAAAGTTCTTTGAGGCATCAACAAGAGCACTTATGTAGAAAGCATACGGTCTCGTGAAAAAGGGTTTTGAGTAAATCCGATGCTTTCAGAAGGGTAATGTTCTCCATCTTGAAACTCAGGCATAGGAATAACTCAGTCATGTATTTCGGTGACCTGAAAATTCAAGATTCCAATTATTTTTTTTTTTTGGAACGCTCTGACTTACAGAACGAATTCTGTTTACCATGTCAAACGCTTATGCGCTGATTACCACGATTAATGAACTTCCTTTTACTCCTTTGTGATGCATTGGATCATATTCACCGGGCATCCTACACCGGATTCATCCACGTGGTCTGTGGTTCGGCTCCCTGCGAATTTTCCGGCACCCTTTTTTTGCATAAAAGAAATGGTGCAACTACTAAACGGACGAGAACATAAACAACCGTAGCGGCAGAGATCTGGCTATCATCTAGTTATAGGTCCTTCTTCTTCTTCAACAGTCAATCACCTCAAAAGAGAACGAACCGAAGTGGGGACCACAGAAGACTTTTGTCAATTGCAGTGTGCAACAGTATTCGTCCCCACATCAACCATACCCAAGAAAGACCAATTCAGAGTAAATAATATAGATCTTTTGAGGAAATTCCTGTTCAGGCTGAGCAAGTGAAAAAGTCTGGTCGATCCGATTGCCACAAACCAGCGCTGCCACATTTATTTGACAAGCCATTTTGTACGTTTGATCAATGCAACTCTCTAAAACCGTCACCCGCTCATCGGCGGACATTTGTAGACATATTGACACACTTTGGCATAGCAAAGTGCCAAAAAAACTGGTTGCTCAAAGACATTCAAGGCCATTCCGTAAACGTTTAGATGGACTCGGCACCACCAATAGTAATCATGGTTAAGATCCACTAATGATCGAGAAAACTCTGAAGGTTATCGGCTCCGTAGGCCTATCACAGAAAATAGTGCCCAGAATTTCAACTCTCTCCCTCAGACCCTCCGAAAATTCAATTCAAAATCGGTCCGAATCAGAAATCGGCAAAGAAATATTGAAAATGATTAAGAGGAGAAGACCTCAGAGAAATTGGATTCAAGTCTGCTCGAAGTGACCAAGAGTGAGCCATGCACTTGAAAACAACTCTGAATTGCAGAGACCTTTGAATGAATGTCTAACAAATGTAATGGCCCATATGAATCAGCCGACGTAATGGCGACTGTCATGTCACAGTTTTGAGGGTTTTTATCCTACCCTATGGAAGGGAAGCTGATTGATTGGATTCGTATGAGCAATCGAATCAACAGAGTTTGAAATAATTGAAGTTTCATGAACTGTCGAAACTCTCGGCTTATAGCCTACTTACAAAATTTTATTTGAGCAGGAAGGGCTTTGGATGAGCCTTATTTGAACTCGGCCATCCGTTCTGATTCTTATAGCCCATAAATGAAGTTTAGAAATAAATAGATGATTAATTGTATCTGGAGTGCGCCACGCGCTTGACCCAATAGGAGTTTGGCAACGTTCATGAGCTCGTAACTGGCAATGACACTTTGCTATGACTTGCAAAGGGCAATCGCTGTCCGCCTCAAAGTTCTACAGTTTTTTCGTGGACGAGTCATACCAATCATCATCTAATTTGGGGTGTTGTAAGGCATGATTCACCTGGACGGCTGTCCCGGAAAATTCGATTTTTGGTCCATGGCGGAGCCACATTTCATCATATACCTTGGTAATAGTATGTTTGAAGAAATCGGTTGAACTTTAGGAGTCTTCATAGAAAGGATTGGGTTGAAGGAAACTGCATTGACTGGGATCTTCATGTAAAAAGGATAGAAATGGGAAAACCTGCGACAGTATTCTCAGATCATTCATGTGGCACGGCACTTCCCATCCTTTCAACCCTTACACCCGGCAATAGAACTATCTGCCAGAAATAACTAAACTGAACAGATGTAATATGTGCTATACTTCAGAAAAATGAAGGAACAAGAGCAATTACTAAGATTCCCAAATATTCGCTGAGTTGAGAGGTCGCGGGGGTATTTTCTGCTACAGCTAAAAGCCGATCGAGGGAATGATATGCAGGCGTATGTTTCTTTTTTATTACATCAGACCCCGTTGATGACATGCACCCACTTATTCGGCGATGATTAATAGCAATATGTACTGAACGGCTTTAAATTCAACGAAGAATGGGAAGACATAGCGATTGAATGGCTAGGATCAGCCCACGGTATTCTTGAGTCGCGCTTTGCCTGTGACTCTTCTCAAGACTTCCTTACTCGTGTTGAAGGTGCTCCTCGACAGAACGGAAAAGCCAACATTTTTCTAATCGAATCAGTTCAATTGTACTGTCAAGCACAACTGAACTTTGATGACAAATTGAAGGTCTAATTATAGAGTTCAAAACCCTTCCTCTTAACGCTACCTGTGTAAAAGCTAACAATCGCTGGAAAACGGAAAATTCGAGGAATCCGGTTCATTTTCGCCATGCTACCATTATCCATAACCCTCTGCCCTCATAAGTTGGTATAGACCAAGTTTACATCGAGGAAAGTTAGAGTAGTAACAAGAAGCGGCACTTGGCGGATAGGAGTGGCCGGAGTTCCTATAGCCGAATTTTTGCACCCTGCCACTTAAGCCCGACTAATTTTTTCTAGTGGTATACGTTTTGTGAAACTCGTCTCAATTGATAAAAACACTGATTTGTACATTGTTTGAAAGAGAAATCGCTAAGCATGCTTCTTAAAAACTTTCTACGGTCTCTTAGATGAAAATCGAGAACGTGGCGTATCTCCAGAAAGAAAGGAGCACGCAAGAAGACATCTCTTTTCTTGGGGAAATGAGTTGCAGTTCGATTGATAGGAGCAAAATTTAGAGATGACAAAACAAATTGATCCCTAATGAAGTCTTGATGACTGGTTGGGATCATTCTTTCCGACCCAAGGATGAATCGGCCTATATCGGAAACATTTGGGGATCGGGAAAGTCATTTAGGAGGTAATAACGGGGACAAATGAATTATGGCCTTCCAAAACCCGATGGAATGAAAACAAGCCCTTTTCATTGGAGGTGTAGGTGTCTAATGAAAATAAAGAAGGAAAAGGGGAAGTGATGGGGGTCTGTGATGGAGGCTAAGTGGAACTACAACGCTTTAGCAAGCTTCTTAGGTGTTTTTTCCCTGACACGAGCAATGCACGAATGACAAACGAGGGACGATCGGTTGTCGCTGATGAAGGATGAAGCGTGTTTGATCGAATCAGCGACTTGACAAGAGTCAAATGACTTGGGATGACAAAAGGGATCAAACTCTGCGAGATGTGTACCAGTAGTGAAGCTATGACGAAGGAAAAATAACAGGTGAAATGAGGAATCGTAAAAAAGCTTCACGGCTTTTTGCGATCCCTCATCTCACCCGTCATTTCTTTCTTCGTCACGAGCTAGACGACTTCAGAGATAGAGCACTACCTGACTACCGAGCCTCTGATGATACAGGACTCGAGTAGGGTCCGGGTTTGGGAAATGGGTGCGTAGAAGTGCAGCAGACTAGGCGGCAGAGGAAGGTTGTCCTACAGTGGGAGCATTATTTGAAAAAAGGGCGCATATGGGAATTCTCTACGAAGAAAAGTCCTAAAAGAGAAAATAAAAAGAAAAGGTGTTTATTTGAAGAGGAAGGGATCACAGAACAAAAAGAATTTGTGGGAAATGATGAGGAGAACGACTGGTACGAAAAGGAAGAGGAAGAAGGGGGTGAATATGGGGGCAACATACGATTGAATGAAAATCAATATGCAAATGCTGGCAACTCTACCAGAGAAATCAAAAACAAATCGCAGCATGGTGGAACGTAACGGGACGTCATATATGACCGCAACTTACAGAACTTCCAGAAATGCAGTTATGACGACAGGGTACGTTTAAATGACCCTATCCATTATTTAGATCCTCCCTTCCCCATCACCATTCCGATCTAGCTGTTTGATCCATTCATCAAACTCAATGCGATCAAGGAATAGATGAAGAGGATATTGGAAAAGGTTGGAGCTTGACGGCGATAAATCTTGTCCTGAGCCCACAATGGATTCCCATGGTGAGTTTCGAGGATTCTTTGACTGGAACCAAAGTGGAACTCAAATTAGCTCTTGGTCAATGCAAAGAGGTCAGTGTGTGTACAAGCAAAGTGCCTCAACCTTTCGAGATTCATCATGAGGACGATGAAACTATATCAATCAGTAATAGTCCGCAGAGGTATTCATAAAAGAAATGGGCCGTATTGGCTTGGGAGATATTCTTTTCTGAAAGGGGTCTACGCCCAAGAAAGCGAGATGTTCCCAATCCCGCTTCACTTGCATTGCTCGAAGAATAGAAAGTCCCGCAAGCCAGAAAAGCTATTTAAGGTGTCTTATAAAGGAGGAGGGGGTCGGGGTGGTAGTGTGGAGTCCTAAATGGTATGTTGCGTGGCTAGGCAGCTAACTATGAATCACTGTGCGAATCGGGACTTTTCCTAATCTTCTCTAACAAACCTGTCTATGAGGGAAAAACCCAGTCATTCGCCGATGAATTTGTAAGTTCTTGCAAAAGCAGAGAAAGAAAGAAGAAGTTCAGTTGTTCCCAAGAAAAAGTTCAGAATTCTGTGAAAACATATATAGTACTTTTTTATTTATTGTTCATTACTTATTTTTATTTCTATTTTATAAAACAAATAAAAATAAGTAATGAACAGTATAATAGCCGAATAATGGGAATAATCGGACCGAAACAGTCTGAAAGAAATAGCTCGATTTGGATCTGATGAAGAGAGCGTTCAAGCGCTTCATCTCATTTTTCTTCCATTTCTGGTCGGTTCTCCTACCTAATAGCTTCCTTTTCGGTTGTTTTTCGAACTTGTTTGCTAAGTAACTATTCCCCCTGTCTACTCCCACTCGCCCATTTCTCTCCCAGTAATCATCGAGAGAATCAAGAAAACTTGTTGTCAAGCGTTTCGACAATGGATTTTAATGCCCGAAATTAATTGAGAATAAATAGATTCGCATAAAAGAAGAAAAACCAGGCGGCATTAGGTGTGGACAGATTGCGAAATGAATGTGGGAACAGTGTAAAGGATAAACGGGAAATTAGAAAATGCAGGGCGATATAGGGAAATATTTACATAAATATGAGAGTTTTTAATTGAAATACAATCTTGAGAAAAACACAAATACGGGTTGGGTCCCGTTCGCGGCTGAATTTTTGCTCATAATCCAACGAATTTCGTGGAATTTTTACATCGTGTACTTCGGCGGATTAACGTCAGTTTTAAACTGAATTATATATTAAAATCACAAAATATCCCTTAATTATGTATTAACAGCTGAAATGATAGAATAGTTCAATGATGATGTAGTAACTAGTATTAATTATATATTCAAAATACAAGTGAAGAGATTTTCCAAACAAATGTAACAGCGGAATGTTTGACATTGAACATTGTGTTTAGGTAATGTGGATCATCTGGGAAATGGGTGAGGTTTCTGTGGTAAATGCTTGAAAGCCCAAAATTGCCTCCACAGGTTAGCTTAGGGGAGGAACCTGAGACACAAAAGAGACAAACAATAGGGAGGCTACAAAAACAACCTGTAAAAAAATATCAATATCGAAGTATCTGAGAAAAGTAGTAGATACAACCTCACGTAGGAACCTTCCGAGGAGGAATTCAAACCGATGAATAATAGAGTTAGACTAATCGCATATACTGCTAGTGACAAAGTGGCTTAGTTACTTAAATGTCACTTATGTACCAGTAGATACTTCCTTGACACCGAGGCTGCGGAGGTTTTTTGATCATTTTTTCAACGCTCCACTTTTTTGTACGTACCAAGAGAAACTATGATACTATGGGATTTTTTCTAATCGACACTTTTGATAATAGTGACGGCATTTTCTTATAGAAGTCGTTTGTGATTTAAAAAGAATTTTTAAATAACGTTTATATTTCTCATTCAGAGCTCCGATTAAAAAGAGTGTTGTTTGTGAAGTTTTAACCATTCACTTTAACTTAATCTGACCTACTGGTTATGCATTTTATGGCTTTTACTAAGAGTCAATCAATGCATAGTAACCCTTTAGGGTGGGGTGTAAAGGATTTCGGAAAGAGTGTGTGAAATACTATGTAATATAATATTATAAAATTCTATTATAACGTGTGATTTATGTTATTATTACAGAAATGACATATATCAGCAGTACCCTTAGGTAGCCCAACTTCAATTCTTCCCACTTGAAGTTAGTAGAAGAACCTCTGTGGCAGTCCCTAAAGTATTCCTTCAATAGTTTCCCATTGCTAACAACTCCGGTCCTGAAAAGCTAAGAGGGAGAGAGATTGAGAGCTTCAACCATTTGAAAATAGGAAAAAAGTGCTTCCCCAGAGTGTGCCCTTGCTGTAATACCATCAAAAATTTTTTGAGAAAAGATAGAGTACCTATTTACCCAGGTTCGGGTCTGATTTAGCGGCAACTGGCTGGAGGATACAATGGGATCAAAGCTCTGGGCTTAAACCAACCGTACATCTCCCAGACATGTGTTTCCCATACAATTTCGCCCAGAGAAAATCTAAATGTGAAGTTTGGAATCCTGTGATACCAAAAACATAAGCGGAAAATATGGGAAGGGTAGAGAAGAATGAGGAAGGAAGGACACCGAGGGAAAATGAAATAACTGGCGTGAGGAGGACAATCGTTCAATAGCCGACGGCCACATACGGCCTTCGAAGACAAAAAGAAACTCACTGGCTCCAAGGACGTCATGTAGACGGCGTCTGCCGTTGCAATACACACTTGTCATCGTTTAGAAAGGATTTGACGGCAATCAAACACGACGCTTGGCCAAAACGCTGTCATTCGCTTGAAACCAAATTACTATTGGAACATTGCATGAGGCCGATGTCAGGAACGACGACTTTCAATGAACTAATGGATTTTTCCGTTGAAAGCTCAAATAAATGGGAACCTCAATGGCCATTTCGAAATTCACTTTCGAGACAAAATGACAAAAATTAAGATCAACTGGGAAATTTTGGGGGAGGTGGAGAAGAAGACAGAAAGGAGCTTAATATGAAGAATTGGTAAGCAATTTGATGGAGCCCGAGTGGTCTGCCAGAGGAGCTTTGCATGTCCGGATCATTTTGAATTTTAGTTGAGTGTAAATTGGTTTTTAGGTCCGTGCAATTCTAAATTGGACTCGTAGATATCAAAATGATGTCCTATTGCTTGAGTCCGAATGAGTGCTAATTAGCAAAGCCATTCCAGGGAACGTCTTGACCGAAAGATTATTGTGGACACTCCCGTGCGACTGTGAACAGACGCTTTTAAACAAACAAGTGATCAGAAAATGTAAAATAAAGGGGAAAACGGCACTTTCCATGACCGTTTCCACGCGATTTTAGGCGTTCCATAAAAAACTTGATGCTAGCAAAATGAGGAAAGAAATAACCGGACAAAATGCTCGATTGTTTACATTAAAGGAAGGGTCTACAAGCCTATACTTCAGAATTGTGGACTACTGCTGCAACTTTTGCATTTTTAAGGAATACATGGTCCAATGGTGACCCCTACGGACGAGTATGAACTATAAGTAATGTCAGTAAGAGGTTTTTACCCCATCTGGTAGCACCTGGCTCAAGAATCAAGCTAGTTCAGTCTGAGGAAACAACCTGAAACTATGGATTCCACGATAAGAAGGCGTCTTGCCCCAACTGGTTATACTGGAGAGCGTCCGTTGCGCGCGTCCCTCGAAAGTAGGTCACCCCGCCCACTTCGCGCGCGGCGCATCACACTGAGATCTCGAGATGACATTACAGTACCACCAAGTGTCATTGGAGCAAATGATTTGCA